>CAJNDV010034379.1:9817-25571 GCA_905221635.1 Symbiodinium sp. CCMP2456 | reverse complement strand
GTAGTAGTAGTAGTAGTAGGAGTAAGAGTAGGAGTAGGAGTAGGAGTAGGGGTAGGAGTAGGAGTAGGAGTAGGAGTAGGAGTAGGAGTAGGAGTAGGAGTAGGAGTAGGAGTAGGAGTAGGAGTAGGAGAGTAGGAGTAGGAGTAGGAGTAGGAGTAGGAGTAGGAGTAGGAGTAGGAGTAGGAGCAGCAGCAGGAGCAGGAGCAGGAGCAGGAGTAGGAGTAGTAGGAGTAGTAGGAGTAGTGGGAGTAGTGGGAGTACTGGGAGTAGTAGGAGTAGTAGGAGTAGTAGGAGTAGTAGGAGTAGTAGTAGTAGTAGTAGTAGTAGTAGCAGCAGCAGCAGCAACCGACACCGTCGTCGTCCTGATGGTGGTTGTGATTGATAATGGTGGTAATGATGCAGGTATGAGTGGTCGCCGTCGTGCTAGTCGTACTGCTACAGGCAACAATTCCAGTTCCAGCAACGTTCCAGCTGTAGAAACAAAGCACAGCCCCATCATTGTCGTTACGATCTGGCAACTTCCGACAGACTCAACGAACATCGCAGCGTCTCATGCTCGGGGAGTCGACTGCTCCCAACTGGACCGCCGAGGACAAATCCTGCCTGGTCCGCCAGCTCGACGACGATGAAAGTGCCGATGACCTGGACAAGCTGAGAACTCCTTGAACGCAAACTCATCACACTGTTCCTCAAGCGACCGTTACCACTTCAAGCCAAACTCAAGATCGGATCAAGCGTTGAGTGTCCTTACTCGCATGTTGGCATCATCCATATTACCCGAAGTTGAACCTTGGACACCCTGAGCTCTCAGTCCTCAACAAACCGTAGGGGCGACAGCCCTAAAATGCCCCCGAACGGCGAAGTTCGCCGCTGCTGGTATATCATCCAGGATCTGCTCGCCCAGGTAGAAGTATTGGTTTCGTACCTAGCACCGACACACTCAACCAAGCTTCAGGGTTGAGGGCCGGAATGTAGCTTGTGTCCTTCATATTGATGCTTTCGTGTCTTAGACATCCGGAGGCTGCACATATGCCAATCTCAATCTCCCAACTTGGCCCCAGGCAATGTCGTAGGTGGTCAGCAATGCCAAGGTTCCCTTAGGAGTTGGATTTCAGAACGGAATGTACGGGGCGGCCCACTCCTACCCGACTCCAGGGTCTCCCTCCACGCCCTCTCGGGGTTACAGTTTGCAACCCGTTTGTGCTTGGTCGACCGTCAAGCCGTGAGAAGCAGAAACGACGGAGATTCGACAAAACATGATTCCCTCAAGACAGCAGTCCAGTGGCATCCATTACATTCAAGAAGATGCCCGTGCCCAGAAGCATCTTGCGCCAGCCTGCGATGGGCTTCGCAGGACCGGTGGAAGAGCTACTGCGCGGGGTTTCCAACTCGGATCAGGCGAAGATGCCGCTGAGGCACTGCAGTGAAGAAAGCGCTTCCTTAGAAGTTACGGTCACGATGTTGAAACGGATTTGATGCAGCGATCGACAGCTGACCAGCCCCTCTAACTGCTGCTGACTGCTGACGTCGCACCTTGAGCCCTTTCAGCCTCAAAGCCTCAAGTGGGTAGGATGCCGTCAGCTCGACGAAGCTCAAGCGAGACCCACCAAGCTTCGGCCAAGGGTTGAACTTCCTTTTAAGGTGCAATTCACAAATGCCGAGAGTCTTCACGATGTGGAGGCCATAGGAGAACACCATCAGCGACACGAAGCCAAAGAGCCTGGGCTTAGGGGGAAAGACCCCCAAAACAAGATTGCCATCCAATTCTTCAACCAAAAACTCCGACCAATGGAACACCTGCTCAGCCTTGAACCCTCTCGACTCTTTCAGGCGAGGCCTGCGGCACAGCACACCTGGCTTCCAGTGCATCGCAAGTCCTAACCTAAACTTAAACTGAGACGCTGATTCTGGAAATTCTTGACGCCGGCCCATTCACCTCGGGCGATTTCGAATCTAATCGGAGCGCGAGTATGTCCAGGCATACTGGATTTCACATGTTGCTGGCTTGGGCAAATCCCTGCAGAACCCTGGCTTCTGCAGAGCGGCTCTTTACCAATCCCGAGGCTGTGGTGTTAATGCGGCCGATCACCGCTTCCCAGAAGTTCCACATCACCTCAGAAACTCACGAAACTCGTCCATCGAAGTGGTCCGTCCCCGAAATGCAGCCGAGTTGCCACCATAAAGACTGCCTCGGCAGGCTGAAACGCATTACTCATGATGCTCAGCCAAGAAAGGCAGTCGGGAATTCACCCGAGAACCCTGAATTCTGAACACGTGATGCTCCATTTACTTGCTTCTCTGGCTCTGTGCTCAGCCAGTTGTCTTGATTGACATTGCTGTTGACGGTCGAAGTGCCAAAGAAGACCCTCCAAGATTCGAGCTCGCTAAGGTGCTAATTTTGCAAAGAAACCCGTGCGCCCGGAAACACGCCTGCCAAAACACACCACCAAGGTTGAACGGCCCGCCTTGTGCGTCATCAATGCCCAGGCCTCCAAGCACTGAGCAGAAAGGGCAGGAAAACGAACCCAAGTTCTTCAAAAACCCCGAAGATCCCGAAGTGCAGCGAAGCCAAAGCTCTTTGGCAAGACCGGTGCCTGGCGCAGGTACTGCCGCAGGGACCGGCGCTGGCCCTGCGCCGAAAGGGGGCATGGCACATGGCTTGCTTTGAAGACTGAGATTTTTCGCAGATTTCCCCGACCTCCTGGACGGGAGTGTCCTTGACCAGGAACCACCTTGGACTGCACGGAGTCCCGAGCGGCTCCACGGCTGAAGGCTTGCAGCAGGAAAAGTGGACAGGTGGCATTCTGCGAGCTCGGACCCGGACGACACTGGGATCATGAGCCCTGCCGGGATGGCAAAGATCAGCATGACCTGCCAACTTGAGCAATGATCAGTATGATAGAGCTTCGCTGCAAGCCGTAGCCGACATGCCGTCAACATGACCAGAACCACAGGCACAGGACGGCAACAAGAGAAGGGATTTGTCGTAGCAAGTTGCGCCTGGTTGAAGCGCAAAGTGAAGTCAAAGGTGCCGTTGTACTCCTGGCTGAGCTGAATTGCACAGCTTTGCACGGTGCGCCCCTCGGGCTTGGCCTGTCTACGACGCCACCACACGGGGAAAGTGAGCAGTGCGGCTGTGCGTCCTTGCCGTTCATTCCGACACCGACGACGGCCGTGGCCACGATGGACCCCATCGTTCGAACCTGGGCTTCAGCCCGCGCATGAGGCGGAGGAGAGCCTGCGCTGCATCCTAGTGGCCAAGTAGATGGTCGTCTGGGTGGTGCCACGCTTCTCCTGGACGTTTGCATAGAGGCAACGGGGATCTCTAGGACACAGAAAACACGCAGGCAAAGCCAACTCTAGCAGACTCTAGCTACGGGCTGTTGGCGATCTTACTTTGCACTTGAAGGTATCGAGTGCCGCTGGAAAGAACAGCCTGCGGCTCTCGCTGCGCGAACTCCACCATGAGGCCATCGGCAGCCACATCTGCAACAACCTAACCAACTCGAATTCTGCTTCGCTCCGCTTTGCTACGAGCACTGTAGCAGCTTTTGCTTGCCCAGCTTTGACCTCGCGATGCCTCCTTTGGGCCTCTGGGCCAGGCCTCTTCGAGGCCGTTGCCCTCGGCTGAGCGAGTGCTCTTAAGCACAAAGCGACGTCTGCCGTCACCAACGCTGGGCGCTGGGCTCGGAATGGCCATTTCACCAAGCCGCACATCGGCGCAGCAAACTCAAACGGGGTCAAAGAGCCGTGCAATCGAATTCGGCCAGAGGATCTCTTTGGCATCGACGAGGGCAAGCGAAGACCTCCGGGTGAAATGAGCGAGCGAGTGACAGTGACGAGCGTTGCTCTGTTGCAGGGACTGCTCGCAGATGACGGAAACCTTCAAAGCTCCCAAGAAGCTAAAGCCATCAAAATGATTCCAAGATGCCGCCGACAAACGAAGCCCAACAAATTAGTCGCGGAAAGGTCTTCGCCTCTCAACTTGCATCGTGCTCTGAGCCGCTTGACTCCAAATCTCCCCCGTCACGCAGGTCGATCTTCCTGGGTTCAGCTTGTTCCGAGTGTGAGCTTCAGGTGCCAGGAGACTTCGATCGGGAATACTTGTTTGGCAGAGGCGCAGAGTGTTGATCTCGCCCAGCAGGCTCTTGCGCAGGTCTGACCTTGCCACAGTTCCCGACCATTGCAGAAGGCTTGCACCAGATCCCTGTGCCTGTACCCTGCAGTGATGTCAAATTCAGGCCAAGAGACAGCTCCTTGGTGAAGCTGGTCTTCAAAATGCCTCAAGGCGCCGACGCTGCATTGTTTGGGCTGTTTGCCTTCAGGAGAGGGGCTCAAGGCCGTCGTGGTTCGCTTTCGGCAGTCCCGTCGCGAGGGTAACTGAATCCAAAGTCTAAATCACAACCCTGGGATGTGCAAGCCTCCTGTGAACAGGTCTGCAGGATTCACTGAGAGGGGGATCTGTCTTCGACTGTCAACTGCTACTCCTCTCGCTCACTCACCTCGACTCGACCGCTTCGCTTTCACAACGAACGGACCCTCCGTGGTTCCTTTCTGACGGACCGAGGCGCGAATGGATCCCTTCACGTCCTGCCATGGAGGGCTTTCAAGGCAAACCACCGCCGCGATCTATTGCGTTTGCAGCCAGCATGTTTCTCCATCCAGCCTGCACCGTCGCCGGGTTCGTCCCACGCAGGTTCAGCAGCCCATCCACCTTCGGAGCTGAACGAAGAACTGTGGGTGACTATGACCGCCTGGCTCCAAGCGTCACCCTCGCATGCGGTCCGCGCGGAGCCCTCTTAGCCGAGGCGCCAGGTCCTCGAAGTTCATCTGTCGGCCTTTGGTTTTGGGGCGGCTGGGGCTTTGGCTTTCGTTGGCCTTGACTTTTTGAGAGTGTCTCTCCTCTCTCCCGGATCCCTCTTCGAGCCTTCCTTCTCCATGATGTCCTCGTAGAAAGTATCCAGCATCTCCTCGGACAGCGGCGCAGAGCCACGCAAAAAAAACGGGACTTCGCGCTTCCAAGTGTTTTTTTCTGCTTGCTGCCGTCAGCTCCACCATGACGATGCTGTCCACATCCAAACTGTACCTCGAGACTTCTGGAAAGTCGCACAACGTACACTTCCGACAGCTGGTATGTTGCTTCCAGTCAAAAACAGAAGAAAGCTCGTTTCAACGAAAATCCCCAACACAAACACGACGCAGCCGAAGGCACAAGAACTGGGCCACTTCTGCATCCAGCAGCAGATCGGTGACGGTCTGCTTGGAAAGGGGGCTATCCTCGTAAAGCTAAAGGATACCCGAACCTCTGTCTTCCGACTGCCATGTCTATCCAAGTTGCTGCATCCATTCCCAGCTTTGCCATGACCTGTTGCACGTGGAGAGACAAGCAGGAGCTGCGAGCAAAGCCAATCTCATGCTTGGCCAGGCAATGTGACTCGGAAAGACTTACAACTAGCTGCACGGCAAGACGGCGCTTCTGCGATTCAATCTGCGGGAATCAGGAACCAACGTGCTGCAGCTCCAAAATCCCACTCTGCCCGCCCGGTGCCTGTCGCAGAGACTGGGCGATAAGGCTCACCTCAGAGGGGGGGGCGCCGGGGAGCTGCAGCACGTTGGGCTCTGCCAGTTTGGCCAAAGGCACGGTGGAGCCCTCGCGCTCGGAGGCCGCCACGGAGTTCACCACGTTCACCTCGCGACGAGGCGACGGCGACGAAAAGCGAGGCGGCGACGGCAAGACCCTCCCGGTTTGAGGGATCCAAAAGTGCAGCGAGCGACCATGACGCCAATCAGCATGTACATCATGGTCACCTGGCATCACATGGCATGCAAAAAAGCAACGCAGGCAACCCATTTTCGGCCTTTCAGGACGACTCGCCGCAGTCCGAGGCACTGATGTGATCAAGATAAAGAGCACCACAAAAGGCCAGAAGACAGGATGCCAGGCCGCCAGGGAGTAGACAAAGGAAGCCTGAAAATGTGGATGTGTGTGCGCATGTGTAGGTAGCCTGGGCCATGTAGACTTCGATAACTTACCGGACTCAGCTCCTGCAGTAGCGCAGAAGCGCTCTGCTGTTACTGCGCCATCATGAACTTTGGTGGGGAAGCGCCGTGCTGCCGTGCATGATCATGAATCATGTGGTACAACGCACTGTTTTGCATCACCACGTAGTACCGCAGGTGACCATGGTCGCAGACTATGGCATTGTGCTGCAGTGTGCTTGTGGCCATGTGCCTTGCTGCGCTGCTTTCTATTGCAATGTGATGTGTTTCCTTGCAGGCGCTTCATGTTGCGTTGCAGCGGCAGGTCTGCGACCGTGGCGTGCTGCAAATGCATTGTGGTCAAGATGACTGCACACTGCAGAAGTCAATGCAAAAGGACAACGCATGAGAACTCGGTAAACATGATGCATAATCCAACGGCGCATGAACTCTCAACCTTTAGAAGAGAACCAAGCAAACTGAAGCCAAAGTAAAGCAAGCTGCACTCTCTGCGAACATGCTCTTCAGCAGCAAGGTGTTCCTTGGCCGTCTTGAAGCCCGTACGCCGTACTTGGGGGCAGCATCCCCAAGATCGCAAGTGGTGGGCCGAAAAGGTGGGGAAGTTATGTGCTTTCCATCAGGACACTGCTGCCGTGCATAGGCACTCAGCTCCAAGCAAGCCAACACTAGACACAGTCTATGGATCTCTGTTGACCCAAACATCGATTCCCGCATAGTACCGTCATTCGAGTTCCAAGAAAACTAACTCAAAGTAAAGCTGCTCAGAAAGTGCCTCGAATCGACGAACACGCTACGCACAGATTCCTGCGGCTGCGGTGCATGGATGTCGCCACGGTGGCAAAGTCCGCAGTAAGTGCAGAGTCTGCTGGTGGCTCCTGCACCTCGAGGAAATGACGCAACGGTTTCTGTGTTTGCAGAATTTGGGTCGAGGAATGCTGCAGAGCAGGGTGCGAAACCATCTCGTGCACTTAAAAAGCCGATTTGCGCACCCACCGGCTGCTTCGTTCAGGGCGCACGGACACACTAGACAACAACAGACGCGCACGCTGCCGCAGGGAAGTCGCCCACCGGCAGATTCGTGCAAGGAGGCCGGGACATTCACACAAGCAGGACTTGAAAATACACCCGTCGGATTCGTGCACTGGAGACGTCACGCTCTGGACCCGAAGGACACAAACGAAGTGTTAACCCCATGTAAACCCTACGTACACCCCAAAATCTACCGAAAAGCCTGCAACTCTAAAGACCGCAAACTGCAAGCCACTGCAAACCCTAAATTGTTTAAATCCTAAACCTACCTAAACGAACCCCAAACACGCTAAACCCTAAAAACCCCAACAGCACAGGGCGCCTAAACTTAATCCTCTTCATACTCTGCCTGAATCGCAGCGCTCGAAGCTTGACCGAGTGCTCGAGTCGTGATTCAATGTGCTGGGCACAAAAGTACTGGGCTTCAACGAGTCCCGATGATATTCGAATTGACCTGTGCCGGAATGCCGCTGCTTACTCCCTGGCTTGCTCGGTGCTTCCCGTGTCAACCCGCCACTCTTCTCAGTAGACACCTATGCTACACCTGAATCTTCGTAGCTGAAAACCTGCCCATAAGATGTGAAAATTCATACTCTGACAAGCAGCCATATCTGTGATCTGCTTCATCAGCAAGGCAAAAACATACAGGACCATCACACAGAAGGCTGCAATCACCTGACGCAATGGCAATCTGCAGGGGGCAGACGAAACTATGACCCAAAAATACATATCATAAATCCACAACAATCAGTCCTCTCCAAGACTACTTGAGGAAGCCACACCACAAGAACAGGCATCTTTAACACTCCGTTTGTGGGTAAGCAAACTGTAAACTTTCATTGCTCTGATAACACAAAAGGAAGTGGAAAGCAAGCTTCAGCTTCGGTCACCAAGAGTGAGCGGCCAGCTGCACCGATTGCCTTGGCCACCTTGAGGCACAGCATGGAATCACAGGAGCATGTCAAGTCAATACTGCATCGCAGGAGCATGTCAAGCAGATCCTACGTCACAAAATGAGCAGTGTATAATCACTGCTAACACAACCAAGTTTTTGGTTATGAACGATTTGTAGGGAATCGGGCGGAACCATAGGAAAACAACAGAAGCCACTCTGAAGAAAAACAGAACTCTAGGGGGACACCAGTTAAACAATAAAATCTACAAGTATAAGCAGATGTATATAAACATGTAGGGCAGCACAAGGAAAGCATTGGAAACCAAACGGAGCAAGCAAAATAGTGAAAACACGAAAAAAACGCGAAACCCTGTCAGGAAATGCAACAGAAACAGTCGTCTGTAGTGCGCAAAAAGGCCGGATTTGTGTTTTGCCTCTTCCTGCTGCTAGTGGTCAATCTCAACAGAGTAGATGATACAGTAACAAGCGGCCGGAG
Organism: Symbiodinium sp. CCMP2456; assembly: GCA_905221635.1. NCBI lineage: Eukaryota > Dinophyceae > Suessiales > Symbiodiniaceae > Symbiodinium > Symbiodinium sp. CCMP2456. The sequence continues at coordinate 17,151 of CAJNDV010034379.1, read as the reverse complement.
GAAATTCGTGTGTATCAGGCCTGAGGCTTGGTCGGTTGTGAGGGGGAGACGGGGAGTGTACGTAGGATGAGGGCAAAACTCTGTAAAATGATGGGTTTTTGGTCCGTTTAGTTATCTCGAAGCGGTCGGGGTGTTGTTTCGAGATTTTGCTACCGTACCGCGGAACTACTTCCGTGTTGCTGTAATACTACTACTTCTGTGCTACTGTACTACTACCGTACTGCTACTGTGCTATTGCTGCATCTCTACTGTACCGCTACTGTACTTCTACTCTCCTACTGTATTGCTAGTTACTAACAACGCCTGTACACTGCTGTACTACTAGCATACAGCCTTCTGAAGAGCCTATCTGCCTCTACACAGCCAGGACGCGCCACTACCACACCCTCTAAAGAGCTTATCCCCTAAACCCTACAGCCCAAAGCCACACCGCTCTAAAGAGCCTGTCTCGCAGTAAACCCCTGCGACATGAACCACACTGTTCAGGGCGCTGGGACATGGTTGGGGGGTGGCATGCTCAACACAGTGCAGCATTAAGAAGGAAAACCCACACTGTACCAACCGCCCCCGAGCCGCAATGCCCAGCTCTGGGATGGACCGAAGGAGCTTGGCCATGCGCGTGAGCCGCAGGATCTTCACCATGCCTGGGTCTAAGTCCGGCTGTACGGGACCCTAAAAGAGGACCCTCTCTGTGATTCTATGCATACACCTTCGTTGAACCCTCGTAAGGCCGTTAGAAACCCTTAAGAATTCTGCAGGTTCGGGTTCGACCTCAGAATGATGCAATGCCTTGCAGCTTGGGGCTTCTGGGGATTTAGAGCTCAGAACCGTCACATCTTGAGACTTGTGCCTCTGGTGCTGGTCCCGCTGAGTGGTTGAGACGGTGCTGACGTTCTCTACCAAACTAAAACTCCCGAACCCAATCTGTCTCCTCCTACAGGAGAGATCCGAAGCTAGCATCGTCCTGAAACGATCCGGGCTCCAGGCCCAACGCTCACGCCTCCTTCTGAAGCTACGTGCGCTTTCAGAGCCGTGCTGAGGCTCTGACGGATGATCCGAAGGACGTTTGCACTGAACAGCGAATCCTCGCGGTGCAGGGCATTCCGTGCTAGAACTCTTCCAATGCAATGCTGCGAAGACCGCACGAAATGGCTTTGCGAGTTCGGTCTGGGTCTGAGGTTCCACATGAAGCCTAGATTGCCAGAAAAGGAGCGCTTGCAGGGTTCTGACGGCGGGTGGGGGCGGTGCAAGGTCTCACTAACTTCTTCCAAGCAGCGGTTTCCCGGAGGTCGGCGACAACCAGGACGATGGACAAGATCCACCTTTCTTGCTCAAAAGCAGGGGAGCCAGAACTCAGGAAGGGGTCTTTCTGAATCCTTGGAGCTGCAATGTTGTGTTGGGCCGGGCGTCGTCTCGGCGATCATGTAGAGGCTCAGACAGAAGTCGAAGACGAACCAAAAGTCCCGAAAGCAGTCGCACTTGTACTCCTTTGCGCACGGCTCTCTCCAGGAACGAAAAGTGTCCTTTTGCATAGTCGGACTACATTCAATCGCATTCCCCCAGAGTTCCGACCGGGTTGCAAAAGCCAGGAATCGGATCGTGATCTCAACGAAGAAATAAGTGCAGAACAAATGCTCCGCCACCTGACGCGACGTCAAGGAAACGGTGATGGTGACTATTGCCTCTGCCGGCACAAACGTAAAGGTACCCCAGTTCCAAGCCATGAAAGACTTGAGGTTGCCGGCACACAGTTGCCGTGGCGTTTGGGTTTTTCATGTCATGGCTTCTGGCGGTTTCTGATCGGTCATGCGACAAGTGATCGAACGTCTGACCCTATCTGTCTGTTTATCTGTCTATCTATCTGTACGCACTTATCATGGCTACTTGTCTATAGTTGTTGTTTGGCTATCTACTTATATACAACAGCTCGACACCAGCAATCAGCAAAGACCAAGGAATTCGTCGAGTCATGATCGAGTTCAGGGGCAGGATCTAACAATTGCGTCGGCATACCGACTTCCCGAGTGAATTCAATTCTGCCGTCGAAGCGAGCCTGCCAACATGGGGCCCTGGACTTGCAGATGCCAAACCGTGGCCGACAGTCCCACGATGTCCCACGAACTCTGCGCACTCCGACAACGAGACTTCTGAACGTGCTTCAGCTTGCTCAGTGCGCCCTCAGCTTGAAATAGACTGCAAAGACAGACAGGGTTTGTCGTTGTTATTGGTCGGTGGCGATCGACCGCAAACCCACCCGTGAACTGGGCCTGGAACACGGGCGGGGCATCAATCAGAACCGCAGCAGGGTTGTTGTCGGTGTCTATGGCCATCCATAGACAGTTCAGGACGATCACCACCTAGGCCACGATGAGGGAGCTAGACGGTGAAGTCCAGAAGTTTGGCTCAGGGGTCAATATCCACAAATCTGTGCAAAGGTGCTTCAATCAACGGTTCCATCGCGTCACCAAGCTGTGTCATGGAAAACAGCAGATGTCAGATTCAGGTTCACAGACTGATCGCTGCCTGGCCGCCAACGTGCAGTTTTCGAACATTGCGTGTCTTGCAATCTGCTGGGCGCACCTTCAGCTTTCGATACCAGCGTAGATTCTGAGGATTTGAACGGACTTGCTTCTTGCTGACGAAACTCCAACACCCACCCTCTAACACCCTACAGTCTCAGTTCCCAGCAAACCGAGCACAGAGCGGAACACTCTATCCAGGCTTGCACGACAGAACTGAAGTTCAAGCATGAATCCAGCTGTCCAAACGCTTAGTGAGCCCTGCATGCACTGATTCAAGCACAAGGAGCCCGTCGGAGCGGTAGTAGTCCTGATGTGCAAGAGGCCCAAAATGGCAGGTCGCAATGAGGCAAAAAGGTGTACACTGGTCAGAAGCTTCGGTCGAAATTGCATCACAAAGTGCATACACCGGAATGACAAGGCATCTCATCCTACCCCATCTCATGCCCTCGCAGCCGACCCGATCATACCCCACCACGCAACCTGCCCTTTCATCCCTTTCCGTCTTTCTTGGAGTCAAGCTTGCATGTACAATTAAGAAGCCTTTTTCCAAAGACTCTGTCATGATATGTGGCGAGCCGACCCATCAGCAACTCCTGTCGGCCGCTAGATCAGTCCCAGGCACATGGACATTGTAGGGGGCCTTGACCAGGGCTTGCCGCAAGCTTTTCCTGGGTGCGGGATGTGTTCTTGTGTTCTCGTCAGTTGGGCATGCGAGGTTTCGCGATGCTTGGGGCAGGCAGAAGCGTGCAGCAACGCCGGTGACTTGGACCGCTTCTCCAGATCCCGTCCCAAGCTACAGATTTGGAGTGTAGATGTGTCTCCATCAATCGATCCAACAGGTTACTTGCCACATGTTGGGTTATGAATCCTGAATTAGCAACAAGATGCTTCATCTCGGTTTCATCGGCGAAGACTGGTGCACCTGGTGGACAACATCGGCAGCTTGCAGGCCCGTGTCTTCCAGACTCACCAAACCCTGCTTTCGTGCGCCTCCTTTGGATTTCCCTGTGCGGAGCTCCTTTGCCTCACGAAGCACAGCACCAACAACACACAAAATACCGCAATCGCCATGCTGGCGCATGTTGGGCTCTATTGCAAGTGTTCAGGCTTCGCATCGAGCTCTGTACCAAAAGTGCCAGACGTTGACATCCCGAAAGCCGCTCATCGCCCTTAATCCTCGAATACCCCAGCTCCAATTCCGCAAGACATCCCAAGCAAGTCCAGCAGCCGGCCTGTGCCAAGGAAAGCCGCGAGGCGCGAGCGTGGTGCCGAGTAGCACGGGCCCTCTGCTTCTTCCTTCGTCGCAAGGAGAAATGAGCTACAGTCTTCCTACTCCGCATCCTATAACTGGTATTGCCGCCCTGGGACATTTCACTTGCTACCTCGGGGCACTCGTGACTTCTCTTTGTCACTTTTCATTGTCCGATGGCATTGTGATTCCAGGGACACGAAAACCACCTGTGACCTCTGTGTTCGGTGATATCCGCACGCTAGGTCGCTCGTGACTTCTGTCACGTGTCCTTCGAACAGGTTCCATGAAACATACAAACGAACACTTGTGAGTGTACTTGCATCATCATCATCATCATCACCATCATCTTCATCATGGTCATCATCGCCATCACCATCGTCATGATGATCGACATCATCATCGTCATCACCACTGTCATCAGCGTCACCATCATCTTCTCTGCAGTAATCATCATGGCGGACATCACCGTCATCATCCTGACCAGCATCATCCTCATCGTCATCATCGTCATCATCATCACTACCACTATCATCATCATCATCACCATCACTACCACCATCATCAACAACAACGGCGCTTGCAACAAAGGAAGTGTTGCTTCTCTCTGCGAGCTTGAATAATGATTATTTATCCCGACTTACATCAAGAGGTACAGGAGATGCAAAAGCTTGGCAAGGTCTGAATCTCAAACATATTCCAACACCGTCAGGGAACGGTTTAGCGATGACTTCAGTCGCTTGAACTTCTGCTTCAGCGACCTGGCTGAACAGGAAACGTCAAAGGCCGCCGCTGTCGAACGGAGCTACCCGGAAACTCAGAACTCCGTGTTACCGCCTACCGCGAAGGGGCCTGCACCACTTCGCTCTGCACCTGCGGCTGCAGCTTCGGAACAGCAAACGAATTTCTACTAAGTTTCTACCCACGTCCCGTGCGTTCAATGAAGCAGGAAGGGAGAACAGACTCTGCTAGAGGAATCCCAAGAGACTTCAACTCCAGTCTCAAACTTGAACTTCTACGGCCTGTGCGTCGCAGCCAGGGGCTCGGCGCACGACCTCCTCCTGGCAGGACTTGTCCGAAAATCGGTTTCACACGCTGCGCCTTTTTGGAAGGAAGTAGCCATTGCAATGGCAATATTCATAGACAGCTGCCAAGAGTCCGGAACGTGGTGTTTCGCTTCCTCCGCGAATGCCTGCACGAGGACAAAACCTTACCCCCCCTCCCTAAGCCCGAAACTCCTCACTCATCACGCGAGGGCAAAGCTCTGAGTGATATATTGGACCTCATCAAACTTGCAGCTGCAAAAGGCAACAAGGCCATCTACCCCCGAAGAAGGTCGATGACAAGTTCAAATCCATAGTCGCGGGCTGCAGACGGCTGTAGGATACAGAATGAGGGTTGAGGATGTCGGGTGCAACAAGTGAAAACCCCAAACCGTCTTGCAGGCAGTTCTGGACATGCCTTCTGCATGCAACGTCTATTTCACCTAGCAGAAGGTTTGGACAATGTCGAGCAATGCGATACAAATACATACATACATACGTACATACATACATACATACATACATGCATACATAAATACATACAAATACATATGCGTATACATGTACATATACATATACATATACACATGCATGTGCATATATAACCATATGTACACCTAGAGCCACCTCTATGGATCTACCATGTTTTGCGGTGTGTAGAAGCGAAAAACTCACGTAAAGTCGTCAGCGGCCGAAGGACGTCGACATGAGTCCCTTTCATATTTTAAGATCACATTATAGACTATGCGGCGAACCGCTCCTAAACGCTTCCCTGCAGCAACAACGCACGGACCAGGCTGTGGTCTCAGAGCGGAATGCAATGGCCGCTTAAGACTGGCATTTAGTTTTCGAAGGGCCTCGGTTTCGAAACAAGCCTCGGTTTCCAAGCTTGCCATGGGAAACCCACACCGGTTAAACTTGAAAGACTTGACATCTAGACTCGACAACGTCCAACCTGCACCAATCTGGCCTCAGACACTGTCACACCCTCAAGGCGTACTGCACATTGTTGTCAACGTCAGAAATAAAACTGGCAAAGAGCCTGTAGCTGCTGCTTAACCGCAAACACCAACGCACGCACTACACTGCTAACGGCTAACCCCTAAAACCGAAGACACCTAAACCCCAAAAACCTGGATACTAGAAAAACGTGTTGCTCTCCAATGTCTGTATACTTTAAAAGTAAAATTCCCTTACCCTTCCAGTCCTTATACAACCCTATCAAGTTACATTACACGACACCAATTTGATTGTTCAGGCCGCTACTTCGTGGAGTCCTGGGCTTCGCAAACCCACACTCCCCCTGCACCCGGAATCCTGACATAGTCTGGACCGTAATACATTAGAATAGGGGCTTCCTGATGTGTATAGGGCTTTACTATCGAAGAAACAAGGTGCTCGAGGAATGTCATACTGTAATTTTTCAGGGACTATAAGGGGATACACTTCCTGATTACTCGGACCTCTATTTTATCGCTCAGGGTGTTGGGGGGATGTGTAGGATTGGAGTGGTAAGGGTTTACCATTCAAGGTGTAGTGTCTAGGGCACACCTGGGATATCTAGGGCACCTGAACAAGACCTCAAGAGGAAATCTAATCTGGGTTGGTTTCGGATATGGTATCTGAAACCCGGCAACCCGAGACGGGCTGGGCGGCGAACAATGGGACGCACTAACCGAAACGCGCAGCACTGAAGTTCAGGGGCGAGCGTGGTTGAAGTTCAATCTGGCATCTTGAAATTTAGTCTTGGCCCCGATCCAATATTGAATACGTGACGATCTCGTGGGAATCGCTTGAGTATGAATGGAAGGAGGGGGGCCGGTGGGATCCTGGCTTAACTTGAGAACACTCTACGTCCGTCCGTCCGTCCGTCTGTCTCTGTTTGTCTCTGTGTCTGTCTGTCTGTCTGCGTGTTTGTCTGTCTGTCTGTCTCTCTGTCTGTCTGTCCGTCTGTCTGTCTGTCGGTCTGTCTGTCTTGTCTTCGTGTGCGCAGGCCGTCTATTTTTGTGTTCATATGGCATACACACATACATACGTATATGTATACGACCGTCTTCTATGTAGGGATGTGGCCAACAATGGCCAACATGAACCACGAAAAGGAAGATCCACAAGAAAAAAGAAACAAGGCCCGCATGGCCTCAAGCCTCGAGGTAAGGCGTGCAAATCGGTCGTCGACCTCTGCAGACCGGGGTGCACATAGAGACTTGCGAAGAGAACAGCAGCAGCAGCAGTCGTTGTGGTGGTGTAAGTAAAAAGCAGTGGGTAGTAGGAGGCAGGTAGCAGCCAGAAGCTGGTAGCTAGTGTAGCTAGTAGCTAGTACCTAGTCCCTGGTAGATAGTTAGGTCGTACGTAGCAGGTAGCAGGTAGCAGGTAGTGGTTGTTGTGGTGGTGGTAGCAGTAGCAGTAGCAGTAGTAGCAGCAGCAGCAGCAGCAGCAGCAGCAGGAGCAGTAGTAGTAGTAGTAGTAGTAGTAGGAGAAGAAGTAGTAGTAGTAATAGTAGTAGTAATAGTAATAGTA
>CAJNDV010034377.1:6381-22897 GCA_905221635.1 Symbiodinium sp. CCMP2456 | reverse complement strand
CCTACTATAATAGGGTACTAGAGCCCCTAGAGCCCTATATAGTAGGTACCTGGGGGGTTAGGGTAGGGTTTAGGGGTTTAGGGTTTAGGGTTTTACTTCGTGAGTTTTACTCCACATCGAATCTGGAATCTGAATCCCCTGTGAGGTACCTCGCCGTGCCGTACTCGGATGGGGCCGGGGTGGATTCGAGGTTTGAGGGATCTGGAAGGATTCAGGTTTTAGGGCTTCATAAGGTATATAATCGGGTTCAGGGTTGGCTGTAGCGGTTTAGGGAAGCCCTTCTTTTACCCTAAACCCCAAACCCTAAGCCTAAACCCTAAACCCCAGGGTTTAGGGTTTAGGGAAGCCCTCATAAACCCCAAGCCCTAAGCCCTAAACCCTAACCCCCGAGGTTTAGGGTTTAGGATGCTTGTGCAGATGACATTACCTTTGTCAAACAGGTACTTCTTCCTCGACGGTCCGCCTCAGGATGCCCCGCACAGGCTGAACCCAAAAGCCCGTACAAAAGGGGCCTTAATAATTAGAATAGGGTTTTCGGTCCCATCATACTATATGGGTAATAAGCAACCCCAACAAGATATATAGGTAATGACTAAGCCCCTTTATTGCTCGGGAATCGTAGGGTCTGTGGGGGCTTTGGGGTCGCCTCTTCGACGAGTCCGCTGCATGTTCCCCTCCAAGGTTTGCTGGTGCAGCCAAGCCCTCACCAACGCCGCTGCAGCAGCCGTGGCCACGTCAGAGTCTTTCGAGGCTTGCATACTGCTTACCCTAAACCCTAAACCCCAAACCCTAAACCCTAAACCCTTGCCTCGCAGGGTGTTCAGACTGCTGCTTTGCTGTGGTCCTTCTACGATGTAGCGTGATGAAACCTTCTTTGTCTGCGGATTGATGGAATTGATTGAGCCCTTCATCTTAAAACCCCCACAGGAGAGGGGCCAACTCGGGCTTGTTAGGGTTTAGCTCGGTTTTAGGCTTCGTCGGGCTTCGAGTTCCACCTACTGTGGTGATTGAAGATACTACAGCTGGCACCCTGCTGGGGCTAGGCAGGGATTAAGGTCAATGAGGCTTCCCAAGAGGGTCCACCCTAAGCCCTAAACCCTAAACCCTAAACCCTAAAACCTAAACCCTGTCCATATATGCTACGATTATGGAATTAGGTCCCCCAAAACCACTATGAACATGGACTCTGGGGGCCCGAATTCCATAGTGGTAGTGTACATGGACCCTCTGGGTTTAGGGTTTAGGGTTTAGGGTTTAGGGTTTAGGGTATAGGGTTTAGGGTTTAGGGTTTAGGGTTTAGGGTTTATGAGTGTCGACATGTTCTGCGTCCTGCTCGGTGGCTTAGGAAGAAGCATCAGCAGCAATACATTTGCGGGGTCTTGAGGGTTCAATCTCAGGGACTCCCAAAACCCGTAACTAAGGAATCTACCGTAAATTAAGATGGAACCCCAATAAGGTCTAAGATATATTCCTAAACCCTAAACCCTAAACCCTAAACCCTAAACCCTAAACCCTAATTAATTACGGAGTGTTGGAGTCGCCCCCAGGATTGTAGAACCAGTAGAACCAGTACATACTCCTGTGCAGTACGTCTGCCAACATACTTAGTTCTCCAACACCCAACCTTGAAATTTTTTGGGTTCTCAGAACTTAGTAGTAAGTACTAACCTGAAAGTTTGCGTAACCTGTTATTTTCGCGGCTTATTGGGAAAATGGGGAAGTAAATATATGAAGTGTATGAGTGCTTGGATTGATACGGTACCCAGACCTTCCAAACTCCCTGGCTTGTGAAATATACAACACCTTAAATCAGATGAGGAATCCTACTATTCCTCAATTCATGTATAAGGGATTTTGGAAGGTCTGGTCGAAGGGATCTTAAGGATTTTGGAGCCCAAAGACCATACTTCTTTAAGGCTTTTGGGCTACTTTGAGCCTCACGGCTAGGGTTCGTCTCAACCTTAAAAGCCCCAAGCGGGTTAAGGAATTAGGGATGTCGAGGTGAACCAGAAGACGCCGCTACGCGTCCTACATCGCCGGGCCCGGATCAGGGAGGGAGGAGGGTTAAACTCAAGACCTGAAGCTCTACCATTTTACTCTGGAGATCCGAAGATCAAATTTTCATTCTCATACATCCCGCTACATGCATCTAAGAACTATGTTCCCAGAGGATCCCTGTATATTACTACTGTTGATGATACAAACCCTGCATTACCCATCATAAGGAAGAGACCATAACTCCCAGAGTTTAGGGTCCTTAAGGTAGTGCAAGATTTATACCATCAACAGTAGTATGGGTGAAGCAACCCTAAACCCTAAACCCTCACCCCCACAAAAAACAAGTACCATCCCTATCATGGTCGGGCCTACGTCCATAGTAGACATACATATATATATATATATACATATATATATATATATATATGGGGGTTCCGAAAGCAAGGGAGTAGCTGATCTTGGGGGTCCTTATAATCAGGATCCTGCTATTTAGGGTGCTATATTTGGGTCCCCTATTTTCGCAAACCCCCTCATCTGTGGACCCTTTGGGCAATGACCTCACCACTAAGCCCCGGATGCTGCAAGCGGGTCTTGCTAACTAGATAACTTAAGGTCCCAGCTGACCCTTTTAAGGCCTAGCTTTATGCTATGTAGGCATCTAAACTCTAAACCCCTAAACCCCTAAACCCTAACCCTAGAAACGTGAGCTTCATAAAGCGCGCATCGAAGTGCACTTCATGAGCAGGAACCCGCGACATGCGGGGCCCAGGGGCTTTAGCGAGAAGGGCTATAATTGGGTGGTGCTTAAGTAGCGTTTATGTACTTCCTGAACAGACCTAGTCTCAGCTTATAGGCTGAATTTCTGCCAAGTTTAGCAGGTTTGTGTGTTCGGGTCTTCAGTCGGTAGAGATGGTTTGAGTTTCGTCTTGACAACAAGCCTTTGGTGCAGCTCTGGGCGTGGTCGTTGTGTATGCTTCAATGATTTCTCAATGCAGCCCACACCCATTCGGATGTTTAGCTCAGAGTGTCCTGTAATACAGCGGCACACAGCTTTGGCATGCAACGGCTCGGCCTGCCTAGAGGGTAGACCCTCCAGGCAATGTAGAGCCCAACACATGGGAGCTGAACCCCAACGATAGAGAGCTTTTCTCCCCCTGTGCTAAATTCCTTGTTCTAGCTAGCAGGCCTTGGCGACAAGACCAAAGACCGTTTTCTCCCTTGGCCTGGAGGCCAACGCATATATATATATATATATATATATATGTGTGTGTGTGTGCTGGGAACAAAGCTCTGAGAGCTAAGTTAGTACAAGGGTCTGGATGCTTGGTAAGAACATCCCGTGTCGCTCCAGTAAACTGTAACCAGTTTCTGGTCGCAGGCTTTATACATGACACAATAGGGTTTGCATTGGGACCCCTAAACCTGTCCGATGACGATAGATGCACAGGCTAGCTGGCTGAAGTTTACTATCGGGAGTGACCAGTACGACTTAGTCGTTAAACGGCCGNNGCTAATGTATTTCGTAGTTGCCCATTGTCGGCCGTGGATCCGCAAGTTGTCTGGAATTTGTACTGCCACCGCCACAGACCGCGACGGCGGTGTTGTTATGGATCTCCTGTGTTCTTCTCGCACGGGACCTCCGATGACATTGCATAAACAGCTAAACCCCTAAACCCTAAACCCAACAGATACCCGAAACTCAAAACCCCAAAACCCTAATGTCTAAACCCCTAAACCCTGAACGGTGGCTCAAAGGCGGTGTAGGGCCCCAGGGCCGGCTCAGGGTTGAGACTAGGTTCGACAAGCTAATATAGGGGTCTTCATGACTACCTATCCTATTTTGGGGGTTCCTCATTATAATCGTAGTATAATATAATATACTTCAAAACCCTATTCTAATTATTAAGGCCCCGATATTACTTGTGTGTGAAATCCTGAAGGCAGAGAGTCTGCCCGGCTCCACTTCGGGTCCGAATCCAGTTCTCTTCACATTCATGACAAAACAGTTTGATTGGCAGTTTTCCCTATCAAGAAGCTAAAGGACCAACGACATGTGGTCAAGCATTCTGCCTCAAACTATGGAAACACAACAATGAAACTCGCAGGCCCTCTCCCCAAATCCTAAGCAGTAAAAAGCCTAAACCCGAAAACCTAAACCCGGAAACCTAAACCTAAACCGTCTCGTGTGAACATGCCACCCGATTCAGCGCACCCCAACGGAGCCTCTGAGCTCCGGGTCCTGAGTTCCTGATAAATATACTCTCCATTGTAGCTCCCTGTTTTAGGGTTTAGGGTTGTAGCTCCCTGTTTGAGTTACTCAATAAGGACTTAGAATTTAGGGTTTAGGGGTTCTTGCATATGGAATTCGTTAAAGCAAGAAAAGGAACTACAACTGAGACTGCAGGTAATGATCAGAATTTGGTACTTCGGGCTTGCATAGGACGGTACCAGTGTAGATTGGTGTTTGGGGCTTAGGGTAGCAGTAACGTAGGTGAGTGTTTGGGAGAGTAGCATCACCTTACAATCCGCGTATACTTTAAACTGTGCATCGCAAACCCATTTCAAATCATTAAGCCCGAAACCCTAAACCCTAAAACCTAAACCCTAAACCCTCCCGTGCTGTCTGGGATTTCCGTAGCAGTGAGCCCTGTGGATCTGCTGGGAGGTGCTCAACCCGCACTACTTTAAGCTGCGTGTCTGCGCTCAGGCCCTCATGGAGGAATACCCCAAACCCTAAACCCTAAAACTTTACGACCCTAAATGGATTTAGGGTTCAGGGTTTAAGGCTCTGGGTTGAGGATTTAGACCTGAACTGAATAAAGACTCTACTACTTTTGGTCTACCTTCCCTTGTTTCTGTCTGATGCCAGAGAGTTTTTAGGCGAAGGTATTCACTCTGAACCACGTATGTAGGGTTTAGGGTGCAGGGTTTTTTGAAAAATATGATTCGAGACATATGTACATGTACCTTTTTGCAAGGGCTTAACGGTTTAGAGTAACGGATGTTCTTAACCATGAGTTCTAAACCCCAAACCCTAAACCGCCCTCAAAACTGAAAGTTCACGGTTTAGGATAGTTTAGGGTTCAAGGGTTTGCTGTTTAGTGTTCAGGTGCTTTAGATCCTGGTCTGTGGTTTTAGGGGGCGAATTCGCCGGTTGCCGGTCAAGGGTTCTTGAAGGGGTTCTATACCCTACAGTAGAAGCCCAAAAGTTGGAAACCCATTCACATCAATCCTTGAGAGTACTGCATAGGGAATCCCAGCACTACTTGTGTCCGTAATTCGATTTCGGACTTATTGGGGTTTACCATAAGGGTGCACGTACAGGACCAGTATATACTTGGGCTTAGGCCTATGATAGTACTGTAACTATATATGTAGGAAGTCCTGGGAGGCGAAAGTATGTACTGTACATACTAGCAGCCTTAGGGGTAATCAGGAGAGTTGCCTGCTGGGGAGCCCGAATAGATAGAGTCGTTTCTTGAGGCATTTCAGCCGCATAGGCATACGGCGACTGCGGGGGAATTCTATCGAGTTGTTTCGTCTTTTGTCTTACTTCATCACTTCGAACCTGTAGCTGTATTGCAGAGGCCTGAATACTTATTGAAATTAATCCTTACGGTTCCTTAATATAGCTTTACGATCATGGAGCACAATACCCCTACATCGATTGTTTAGACCCGTATATTAGATGTAGAGTCGCGGAGTACCGAGAGCAACCCAGTATATACCCTCCCCCGCCTATGAACCGCACTGTGTCTTTCAAGCTAAGCCTCTATCTTAAGCGCTTAAGTGTTTCGAGTTTTGGAGTGTAATTAGTGAAGTGCAGAATCGGCTCCGTGTGCTGCAGGCCGGCATGTACATCAAGGACGGCGTTTCAACGGTCCTTTTTATGTAGGGTTCAGGGTTCGTCTAAGCACTTTCGTGTTTGTGTTTGGGGTGTCTTGAAAGAATCAAACGACCCTTCAGGCCGCCATGTCCATGTCTTGTGTCATCTGTCATCAACCATCAGTGTGTCAGCGTTATCAGCATGAGCAGCCCCATGTTCAAGCAACACAGACAGGCAGTGTCACACACACACAGACGCAAACAAACAAACAAACAAACAAACAAACAAACAAACAAACAAACAAACAAACAAACAAACAAACAAACAAACAAACAAACACACGCCACGTAGAAAACATATGACTTTCCCCGTGCCCTGTGATCGGCCCATGTCAGCCCCTGTGTTCGTCCTGTTCCTCAACTTCCCAGAGACTCCAAAGCCGCTTAATTAAGGAATATACCTTAAATCATATTAGGGATCCTATTATAATTGAAGGTATCTTCCTTAATTAAAGGGTTTTAGAGTCTCTGGGTTCGTCTTCAGTGTTATGTCAGGGGCTCATAGCGTTCGGGATCAAGCCTTGGTGTCGTCGAATCGAAGCTTGTCGTTAATTTAAGCCCTTGACAAGCGTAGGCGCCATGTTTGGATAAGGCCCAGCAAGCTGCTGCCAAGAACAACACGGCCAATGTTTCTTTAGCGGCATATTGGCCTAATATGAAGATGGCTGTGGGTATAGTGCTAATACTCCAGACGACAATGGGGCTGGAGTGTTCCTGGTGGCAATGGTGGCCGAGGAAATCCCGTTGCGAAGCAAGTTGCCGGTGTCTCGCTTCATGGGCTGCCTGTGCTCTTAAAGGCTTCAGGCCTGGAGAAGGGTGTGCCAAAACAGTAGGGTCGTGTCCCAAAGGGTCCTAAGTACTGTTCTGGGGGATACTTTCCTAAATCATAATAGAAGTTCCTATAATATAGAAACCCCACATTCTACTATATAGGTACTTAGGGCCCTTTGATTGTGGCATGTGGCACTCGAGCACCGCGGAGGGCGTCACAGCTGCTCTTGCCACCGAGAAGGAAGGGGAAGCCAGGGTGGCCGTTAGTCTGTTCTTCAGCCAAACAATGACAGCGTGTGCTTTAAACCCTAAACCCTAAACCCTAAACCCTGAACCCTGAACCCTAAACCCTAAACCCTAAACCCTTTCAGATATTCACCAAGGAGGCTGGGGTGCTCGGCCAGGTACTCGCATGAAGCTTCGCCGGCACACAGTGGTTTAGGGTTTAGGGCTTAGGGTTTAGGGTTTAGGGTTTAGGGTTTAGGGGATACTTCAAGAGAGCGACAGGGAACCTATCAGGCCCGTAGCCGTTGAATTTGGCTGTTGTAGGATTCCTTGTGTGGGCCCACTAGAAGGGCAAGTGTCCTTTGATTCTTTGTAGACGACCCGAAACCCAGTCAGAAGCACCAGGCCGTCAGGGTCCAGGGTTTCAGTTTATGACAGGGTTTAGGGTTTAGGGTTTAGGGTTTAGGGTTTAGGGCTTTGGGTTTAGGGTTTAGGGTTTAGGGTTTAGGGTTTAGGCTGTGAAGCTAGTTCCCAGATCTTAAACTCTCTAAACCCAAGCTCCCTAATCCTTGACTCCGAGGGCCTAAGGAGGACCTGAATATCATAATTGTCGGTTTTCCACATGAGAGGCTTTCTCTAAGGGTCCAGGTGCTTAATCATCAAATATTCGCCCACGTAGCCCCTGAGCCCGAATTAAACCCCAAGCTTGCATATTCAGTCCTTGGACCGTTAAGGTCTGGGGGTGTAGGAGGCTTGTTTTTGAAAGCTTAGTATGTTGGGGCTTTCTGGGTTTAGGATTTAGGTCCTGCTTTGGAACTAGACCCATAGCCCAGGTTTCCTGCAGGTTTTGGGTTGCTCCATATGTGCCATTCTGAAAACTTGAGCCTCATGCCTCAAGCTGAAAATGTCCCCTCAACCGTACCTTAACACAAGCTAACTTCTTGCGCCCCTCAAGACCTGCAATGCCGGTTCCAAGAATTAGGGTTTACCTGGACCCCAAACGACCTACCTTTTTAAGGTTCCTTGTGATGCTTTCTTTGTATAGGTCCTTGCAAAGGTAGGTGATTTGGGCTGAAACTGGGCCCTGAACCCTCCCCTAAACCCCAGAGCCCTCTTGAGGAGTTCGTCCATGGCGACCTGGGGCGAACGATCCCTTCCATGCGGAGTCTACTTGGAGGGCAGGCCATGTCTACCTGTAGCTCCACATCCTACGATATAGTAACTTTAAGGTATAGCCCCTAAACCCCTAAACCCCTAAACCCCTAAAACCCCTAAACCCCTGCCCTAAACCCCAGACCCTTAACCCTAAACCCCCCTAAACCCAGGCCCTTATAGTAATTTTAAGGTATTAGCCCTTAAGGGCAGTAGGTTTGTTCCGGATCCCCAGGTCAGGAAGGGCTTGGCTCGAAGGTTCTCAGGGGTTCAGGGTCTGCCCCTAGTTTCTATGATAGTTCCTTCTTAGGGTTTAGGGCTTAGGGTTTTGGGTTTAGGGCTTTTCGTTTAGGGTTTAGGGTTGAGGTTTTTCTTATGGTTAAACCAATGTTATATGTATGATCCTACAAGGTAACACAAACAAGGAACTACAATGCAGACGATAAAATTGGGTCTCGGTTTAAGGTCCGTGGTTTCGGGTTTTTGTTTTTTAAGCCTAGTTTGGGAGTGATTCAGGATTCAGGGCGTGCGGCTGTAGGTCTTTGAGGTTTGGGGTCTTGGATTGGGCGTTAGGGTTTAGGAGTTTAGGAGGTCGCGTGTTCAGGGTTTGTGAAGTTTTCGGAGATTGGGTTCACCGTGTTCAGGCCTGCATAACTACAAACTTGCTTTGAAGCCTAGGGCTTCAAAATTTGGCGGCTTTAAGACTTTAAGACGTAATAATTCCATAGCCCAACGATAGTAGAAGATGCCTCCGAACCATCTTCATGTTCTTTGTGCAGTCTTGCTATTGGTACGGTTGTGATGCACAAACAAGATACGAAATACTCTTCCGACAACAAAATTTTGAGCACACTTTATCCGAAATCCTTACCATCCTAACCCGCAGCTGAAGCAACACAAAGCTGAACTGTCCTGGCCGAGCGGAAGTTATCGTGTAGGTTTCCAGGGTGTTGGGAATTTGATTTGTTTTAGGGTGAGTAGAGATAGTGTCATAGATCCGCACAAGACAAACCTTGACTAGTGGCACACTTGCGTTTTGTGGACCTTCGGAAACTCCCAGGTTGGCGTTCGGCTTCAAGCCCTACACCCTACCCCGTGGCCCAAAAGACCCACCTCTTAAAGGAACTATATATAGAAGCCCTAATAAGGAACCCCAAAAAGGTAGGTCTTTTCGGCTACACCCTACACCCTAAGCCCTATAGACCTTAAATCCGATTAAAGACCCTAAATCCATCTAAACCGTACGTCCTGCAGCACAAGCCCCGAAGCCTGCATCCGGTAAAACCCTAAACCCGAAACTTTCCCTAAACCCTATAAGCCCTAAGCCCTCAACCCCTGAACCCCAAACCAGTTAACACCCTAAGCCCTAAACCCTATAAGCCTTAACCGATTAAAACCCTAGAAGTCGCTAGCTGCGGCTGTCCGCAACTGAACCCTGAACCCTAAACCCTAAACCCTGAAGGTGGAGATCCTGCAGCTGGACGTAGAGGGAGTGGAGGTCAAGGGACCCAGAGGGTCCTATGTACCTACTATAGGGGCCTTAAGCATTACCTATACCGTCTAGGGTTTAGGGTATAGGGTTTAGGAAAGCACTGGATTTGGCATATTCAGCGGATCAATGTAGGGGCCTGACTAATCATTACCTATACTAATAATTACCTATACCATTTTGTTGAGGGGGTTCCTTATTATGAGTATAGTATCATGGGCCACGAAATCCTATTCTAACTATTAAGGCCCCTACATTAGATAGTAGATGGTTTATATAATCGGAGTTGAGGTGGGGTTAGGGTTTAGGGTCGAAGGAGCATGTAGAAGTCTTTTGAACGTTTTTTGGAGTTTAAGGGTTTCGGGTTCAGAGTTAAGGTTTGGGATCTGGGGGTCCAATGGTCGGTGTCACGGACATGGTTTAGGCTTTTGGGAACCAGGGTTTGAATCTCAGGGGGGTTTAGGCTCAGGGTCTAGGGTTTAGGGCTTTAGGGTCTAAGGGTTTGGGGCTTAGGATTGAAGTTTAGTGCTTTGGATATAGGTTTTGGGTTTGGGGCTTCGGGTTTAGTGCTGATAGGGTTGCAGGGGTTTACGGCTTTGGCCTTCCTGGCGAGATTAGCCTTGAAACTGATTGACTTAGTTCTCCACTACCAAACCTTTAAACTTTTGGGCTCTTATAGTTTAGTAGTAATCCCTAACCCCCCAGTTACCTACTATATAGGGTACTAGAGCCCCTAAGGCCCTATATAGTAGGTACCTGGAGGGTTAGGGAATCTGAAAGTTGTATTTTTCTGTGGCTTCTTGTGAAAGTAAGTTGAAAGTATATCACTCAGAGGATCTGGGGTTCTTTTTGCGGATGGTTCAGGGTTTAGGGTTCATAACCCTCAGGCTCTAAGGACTCATATATAAAGGCTTATGTGCCCGAAGACCAGACTATATAAGCCTTTTGAGCTATTTTGAGCCTCAGGGTAAGGTTTAGGACAGGAGTTTACTGGAACAAGCGCCTGCGAAAATCACCCTAGTCTGGGAGATGGCATTCATGCAGCTGCGAGGGTTGAGGATTTTCTGTTGGGCTCAACGCTGCTTGACGCCAGGTGGCTGCCGTCGTGTCGGTTCTGCTGGGTCCATAGACTAGGCAGCAAAAGAAGGTTCTTTCCAGTCTGTGCGCGGACCTAGGACGACTTGAAGGGCAAGATTTGCGACTACATCCACTACAAGGTTAAGAAGGAGGGAGGTAAAAGCCAGTTTGACCTTGGGACTTTCCGACTTGTGGGCAGTCACGGCGTGCCTCACAAGTTTTTGAGGCGGTAGAGCATGTGCCAAAACACCCACCCCGAGGCCGTCGTTAGGGGGGCGCAAAAAGGGGAAACGAGCGCTGTCGCTCGCGAACATATTTGTGAGAGAGTTGTTTTTCTTCGCGGTCTACCGTAGGCCCTTGGATGCCCTGGCATCATCAGGGACCGGTTCATGGCGCAAGCGGGGTCTTCTATGGCTCCGTCAGCCTGACAGTCATCTGAAACCCCACTTGGCGAGGCGGTGCACTCAGCAAGTAGGTTATATTGGGATGAGTGATGAGTACGTACCTTAGATTTGTGACTAATGACCCTGCTTGCCAATTCCCATGATTCTTCCAGCAAGAATGTCAAAGATACGTAACGTTTTCAAACATCATATAAACCCAACAGACTCGGTATGAATTTCTGAATATTCAGAGAAACCGTAAAACCGAAAATCCGAAACCCTGGAAAACCCGAAAGCCCAAGCCCCAACTCTACGCCTAATCTCTAATCCTACACCCTTCCAAGCGTTAATATAGAGGCTTTGCTATTTAGAATAGGGTTTTGGGGTATATTATATGATAATGATAAGAAGGAGCTTTCAAAACCCTATTCTAATCATTAGGGCCCCTACACTAAGCCCTATTAACCTTAAACCCTAAAGCCTAAACCTAAGCCCTAAAGCCTAAATCTAAACCTTAAGCCCTAAACTCTAAACCCCATACCCTAAAGCCTAAATCTAAACCCTAAACCCTAAACCCTAAACCGTTAAAAACAACAAAAATCTAAACCTTAAGCCCCCAAAACCCGCCTCTGCAGGAAGCCTGAGGCTGCTACCAGCCGCGAGAGTTTGCCAAGAGGGTTTAGGGATTAGGGTTTAGGGTTTAGGGGTCAGGGTCTATAGGATTTATAGGGTTTAGGGCTAAGGGCTTAGAGGGGTTAGGGTTTAGGCTGTAGGGTTTAGGGTACAGGGATTTAGGGGTCAGGGTCTGTAGGATTTATAGGACTTTTAGGGTTTAGGGCTTAGAGGGGTTAGGGTTTATAGGATTTATAGGGATTAGGCTGTAGGGCTTTGGGCTTAGGGCTTGGAGGGGTTAGGGTTTATAGGATTTATAGGGATTAGGCTGTAGGGTTTAGGGCTTAGGGCTTCGAGGGGTTAGGGTTTATAGGGGCTGCAGGGGTTTGGGCTTAGGGCTTAGAGCGGTTAGGGTTTATAGGATTTATAGGGATTAGGCTTTAGAGTTTAGGGTTCAGGGATTAGGGGTTAGGGTTCATAGGACTTATAGGGATTAGGGTTAAGGGTTCGGGGGTTAGGGGTTAGGGCTTATAGGATTTATAGGGATTAGGGTTAAGGGTTCGGCGGTTAGGGGTTAGGGTTTATAGGATTTATGGGGATTAGTGTTTAGGGTTCAGGGGTTAGGCGTTAGTTAGGGTTTGTAGGATGGTTAGGTTTAGAGTTTATAGGGTTCAGGGATTAGGGGTTAGGGTTTATAGGGCTTAGGGCTTGTAGGGTTTAGGGTTTAAGGGTTAGGAATTGCAGGCTTTAGGTCAGGGCTTTGGGCTTAGGGTTTTTGGGTGAGGGCTTGGGGCTTATTAGTTCAGGGGATATGGATTACGATTTGGGGTCTGGGGGGCCAGCGTTTCCTTCCCTGCCCTAGCCCAAATATTTGCTACCCAACCCTGATTTGGCAAGCCGTTAAAGACCAACTTCACAAACGATTGGACTGGGGGATTTGAAAAAGGTCTTAAAGACCGAATCAAATATAGAAGCCTAACTAATTTCCTACACAATTTTGGGGTCCTCATTATGACTATAATATAAAGGAGCCCAAAACCTATTGTAATTATTCAGGCCCCTACAGAGTATACCAAACCCTAAACCCTAAACCCTAAACCCTAAACCCTAAACCCTTAAACCCTAAACCCTAAACCGTGTGCGGCTGCGCTTAAATAGCAGGCGCCAGGACTAGCTCTGCCCTGAAGGCGGCCTTATACTCGCCTTCAGGTGTAGGCTTAGGGGTTTAGGGGTGTAGGGTTTAGGGTTTAGGGTTTAGGGTTTAGGGTTTAGGGTTTAGGGTTTAGAGCCTCTGGGTAGTAGGGTCCCTTCTTAGGTCCCACAAGTAGTTCGGCATGCCTATAACAAGGACCCCAAAACGGACCCTTAATTTCGAGAACTGCCCATATATAGATGCTGAGCTACCGCCGATAGTTACTAGGGCCATGCAATAGGGCCTTATCATCTAGGGGCATTAAGGTTCTAGTTAGTAAGGTTGGCTCACATCGTGCAGCAGGTGGTTCCGGTTTGTTAAATTTGCATAGTGGCAGGGTTTGCATTATTGTTTCTGGTAGTTGCATGTTTCACTCTAGCGATAGTATTTGCAATGTTTGCGGATGTATATTCGGACTTCAAGCCAGCCCTAGACTCCGACTATATTATACTCCCTTCTGCAAATATGCGCCCCAAAGTGCTTTTCTCATCGTGGCTTTGGGAACCAGTTCCAAATTAGTAGACGAATACACCGATTAACTAGAGAGAGGCAGAGGGAGAGACATGCGCACATACAACACAGTAAAGGCAGAAGCAGAGAAGCCGGGTATATACACGTAAAGCAGGACAAACCCTAAACCCTAAACCCTAAACCTTGAAAAGAAAAGACCGGGTAATCATTTCAAATCCACAGACCCTCGCGTCCAGTGGCTCGCTTCACCAGCCAGAAGACCATGGTCCCCGCCTGCTCAAAAAGTGTAGTGTCTGGAGTTTCAAGTTGTATAGAAGCCTAAATAAATACCAATTTTACTGTTAGCATTCCTTATTATGGTAACACTATACAGGAGCCCAAAACCCTATTCTAATTATTAAGGCCAGTATACTAGACCCCAGACCCCAAAACCCTAAACCCCAAATTCGAGACCCTAAACCCTAAACCCTAGCTATAGTATACTGTCTGGAGTTTCAACTTTTGGGCTTTGGGTTTCGAGGATTTGGGGCTACGTAGGATGCTGGGAGCTTAGGGGTTGCTCTGCTTTCTGTGTGTGGATCTTTGGGTTAGGGTTTAGGGTTTAGAGTTTTGGGTGCTTTGCCAAGTTAGGGTTCAGGGTTTTGGGTTTAGTGTTTAGGGATAGCTTTTGTTGAGGAGTTGGGCTGGCTATGGGTTTACAGACTTGGTGCTAGGTGTGGAGGTATTTGGGGCCTGTACTTTCAATCGTTAGGTTCGCAGCTTCTGCGAAAGTTCTGGAAACCTCGGTTCCCTAAACCCTAAACCCTAAACCCTAAACCGTTTGGGGTTTCAGGGCTTAGGTTTTAGGGACCATGCAGGTAGATTGGGATCTCTCTGGGACCCCGCTGGATTGCTTGTGCTTGAATGCAACATTTTCAAAATTGAATGTTCAAAGGTTAACCTGCCCTAAACCCTAAACCCTAAACCCTAATCCCTAAAACTTAACCTAACTTGTTTGAAGGAGCAACGGGTTTAGTAAGGAGGCTAGAATGTGTTCAGGGTTGCATATCATACGTGGTTTGCAGTTTCAGCCGTGTCGGGCTTCTGGTTCAAAGGCTGAAGGGTTGGTCTAAGCCTGAAAGGAAAGTGTGCTAATGGCACATGCAACTGCACTGCTGTGTGTGATGCCTAACCGAGACCGTGCACCCTAAAACTTCGAAGTGAGAAAAGTGCCGAGAGATTTAAATCAATGCAGGGTCCATTTACGCAAATACACGATGCTCTGGCCTTGAAGTATGGATGGAGCTGCACAGTCGCAACTCTGGGGTGGAGGGAGATGTACTGCAGGGAGTAGAGCTCAAGCAACACAAACCTCAAACGCTAAACGTTTATCCCCCAACCGTGACCCCTGAATCAGTACACCTTAAATACTAAACCATAAGCCCTTAACGGTCTTTAGGGTTTAGGGTTTAGGGTCTCGTATCATAACCAAGCTTTGAACATACCCGAAGCAGCAGTGCACCGGAAGTAACATGTTGAAGCTCAGGGCATGGAGTTTTACAACCGCAGGGGTTCTTATTCGCAGGTTTTCCCTTTTTTTGACAAGGGGGTCCTTAGAGCGAGTGATCGATTCTGTTGGTTCTTTCCCTAAGGGTCCATGTACCCGAATAGTATATACTCTGGCCCCCCAAAAAAAGCACCTATATAGGGACTCAGGGACTACTTTAAGGACAACCTATCTAATATTTGGGCATTTTTGAGAACCCTCTCGGGTTTTGTAGCATCCATTCTTTCAGAAGCAACGTATCATCGTCGGGCTTTTTGCCCGTAGTGCAGTATACGTATAATGCAGCACGGTGGTTGTGGGTGTGCATTTCTGGATCGTAAAACTGTTGGTGTAGGGGCTCGGGCTGTTTTCGGTGTAGGGTACAAATATGGGATAGGCCTTAGGCAAGAGCCCCAACAGCAAGCTACTCTAAGGCTAAGGCTTGTTGCACGGACTTCCACGTGACTGCTTCATCGATGTCGCCCGTTCGTTTGGCTCATGTCCGAAGCAGAGATGGTGTCCAAACGGGACTCCAGCATATCTCCAGGATGTGCATACGTAGACACCAGTGCCTAGTTGCTGGCTCTATGGCTCTATGGTGCTTACAAATCGGGAATGCAAAACTTGGTGAACAAATCAATCATGGGTTTGGCAAGCAGATTGAGTGCTCAAAACCAAATAAAGAGGTCGGAACAACGACAGCCCCGAGCACAGCTATGATACATACATATACCTACCCAAAAAAATCCAATCAATTATCAAGGATCCCATGCTAAACCCTTTTTCGAAAGCTTTACATATCTATCTATCTATCTATATATATATATATATAGATCCCGCCATTACAGGAATCCCAGTAGGCTAAAAGAAGCCCTGTCGAAGCTTGAGTTCGCCAGTGAGCCAACGCATACAGGTCGGTTTTATTGAGGGAAGGGGGGGCATGCAGCGTTTTGGGTTTAGGGCTTAGTGTTGAGAGTGTAGGATTGTGGGTTGGGTTTTTTAGGGTTTGGGGTTCGGGGTTTGGGGCTTATAGTTTAGAGGCTTATATAGGGGTTGAGCGCTTGGGGTTAGGAGTTTGGGGCTTACGGTTGAGAGTTTAGAGGTTTAGGGGCTGGAGTTAGGTGGGAGTAGGGATCCCTGATGTTGGATATTCCCCCCACCTACCTTCACCCCACCCTTTGAAGCCCTTTGAAACTCGCTCGCCCCGGGTAGAATTTCTAGCCGGATTTCAGCCTTTTGTGTGGAATATGTAAAACCTGCACCCTTAACCCTATAAATCCTAAACCCTATAAAGCCTAAACCCTACAAACCCTAAACCCTACAAGTCCTAAACCCTGTAAGCCCTAAGCCCTGAACCGTTTATGGTCTAGGTTCCAGGCATGAATGTTTAATGTAGGGGCCTTAATGATTAGCTTAGGGTTGTGGAGGGGCTCCTTATTATAGTTATAGTGTGCTGGACCCCAAAACCCAATTCTATTTATTCTAAACCCTAAACCCTAAAACTTCAAAGTAGCCCTTAGAGAGCCCTTTCAGGAACCCTTTAAAGGAACGAGCAAACCCTGCTCGAATTATAGTATCATAGACCCCCAAACCCTACTCTAATCGTTAAAGCCCCTATACTATAGAACTCATATAGCCCTCCTGGTATCCCTTTTCAGGAGCCCTGTAAAGGAGCCCCAAGACCCTATTCTAATCATTAAGGCCCTCTACAGGGCTCAGATCGCCGGCGCAGGTCC
>CAJNDV010034375.1:5974-21238 GCA_905221635.1 Symbiodinium sp. CCMP2456 | reverse complement strand
CTAAAGCCCTAAACCCCTAAATCCTGGACTTCCAAAGAAGGCCTTCCAACCCGCCTGTGCCTGGGGCTCGGAGGAGGCTCTCCGGCGTCGGAGTTTTCGGGTTTGAGGTTCTGGGGTTTAGGGTTTAGGGTTCTGGGGTGTGCAGTTTGGGGTCCTACGGCTGATGATATAAATCCTGCATTACCCATATCAAGGAATGTACCATAATTCCCATAGTTAAGGGTCCTTAAGGTAATGCAGGATTTGTTTCATCAACAGTAGCATTCCGGCGGTGAGGCGACGGTTTTGGGGGAAGTTAGGTTTGCGTGTTCTTGGAGTGAAGAAGGCGTGCAGGAGGTTCAGCGTGGGGTGTAGGAGGTACGTGGTGCAGGGTTCGGGGTTTAGGGGGTTTGGGACTTCTATGTGGGATTGTTCAGGGTTTGGGGCTTAGGCTGCTGATGGGGTTGGATATTACAATACTTAGAGGACCAGACGACTTCGTCAGTAGGGTCATGGCTAGCTATAGTTATCATTCTTTGTCACCCCAGTTAAGGTACTTAGAAGCCTACTTTGAGCTGAAGGGCTCCGAGGTTTGCGGGGTAGTAAGTTTTATATGGGGCCTTAATATTTACCAGTACATTATAATTTTGCTATAATATACTCCGCCAAACCCTGTTCAAAGCCTTCAGGCCCCTAAAACCTGAAAATGTTAGGATCCGCATAAAGAACCCAAAAGAAAGACTTGAGGTTCGTTAATCCGGCTTCTAGATTGGCCTTTAGACTTTCTGGAGGTACTACAACCCCTATCCTGTGCCACAGGTTACAGTAATCCTGTACTTATCCCAAAGTAAGGCTCGAAGAAACCGAAACCCTGCGCAGCTGCATGCGGGGCTGAACTGGGTTCTACAGGGTTTCGAAAAAGGTCGCAAAAGCCTAGTTCATGGGTTACCTGATTTGGGGTTACATTCTACTTGAAACCATGGTTACCTTGGCCACCTAATCCTCCAAGTACAGCTTGGACAGGCATTACGTGCTTGCCTCTCGCTTATTCCGGCACCGAGCCGTGACCTCAAGGCTCGGAATCCAGCATTGCTTCGCTTGAGGTGGAGGCTAGGGTTTCGGTAAGTGCGCATATAGGGCTATACGGGGACCCTTACCTCTGTTGGGGTGTCTTTGCAGGTTAAAAGCATATTTGCCAGGCCTCGTCGGTAAAGCAATAAGGTCAGGTTTTGAACTTGTGACACCCGGGGTTACGTGTCACGCCTGTGATTGTTGGCGTGGTGACCTTGAATGATCTCGAAGGGTTTATGGTTTAGGCGCAACTCACCAGATCGAAAGATCGGTTGGACCAGTATTCTGCATATCCTGAGCAGTCACCAACGATGCAGCTTGGTTGGACTCAGATGAGGTCCATTATGTAGGATTTCGAGCAAGACCCGGTGCACATCACTACCCCAAAACACAGGCGGTTAATTCCTACGGTCCCAAACCCATTGAGACCCCAAACCGCAGATGCTGAACCCACAGTCTTAACCTAAAGCTTTAAGACTTGAGAAGCACTGGGAGAAGGACTGCCTGCACATCGCCGTCTCGGCCCACAGCGGCCCCAGGACTTGGAATGGGGCTTGTGATGAATCATGTGTCTTTGGTCGTTCAGAGTAGGTCCTTCCTCGAGACATTCGCTTTGGAGTGCTTGAAAGGTAACTGAGATGTAGGTGGTTCCGAGGGCTTCCATGCAAGGATTGTTGGTTGCAAACAAAAGCAGTACGTCACGTGCTGAAATCGAATGACAAGTTGAAGCGCCTCCTTGGAGGACGAACTCCGTCTCTGTGTGTGTGTGTGCGGTGTCTCTGTGCGTCGTGTCCCTGACGGTACTGCATGTATGCTGCTTGTGTCAGCAACCGTGTATGTTGGTTTTCTCCCTTGCTTGTCTGTTTGTCATTGTTCGTGATGACCATCCCCCCACATTCTTCGAACCAAATTCCACGACATGAGATCTGAACCGTGAAAATCTCTAGGCTTCAAGTTCAAGTAGTGCTTGAGGTTCAGAGGTCCCCGTGTCACCAGGGGGAAAGTTGGCTAGTTGTTTGCAGGTTCTGTGCGTCCCAGCTAAACCCTCTACCTCGTGCCTCACCCTAAATGCCCGAACCCTTCGGACATCGAAACGCAAAACTCCAACTCCTAAACCCTGAATCCTGACCCTAAACTATCCTAAACTTCAAAACTCTAAACCCTAAGCAACAACCTCGTACACAAAAACCGAAAACCCTCCCAGAACTCTAAGCCCATACCTGAGCCTGTCCGCCTGTGAGGATCCTAGCGGAGTTGCTTGAAGCAAAGGCAGAAACTCGGCAGTGGTAAACGCAACGCTTAATTCGGGAAGTGGCCTAGTCTTGTTTCCATAGCATCGGCTAGGGTGCTGTTGCTGCGTTAGCGTTCCCAAGATTCAGCTTGTTGGGGCACAGAGATAGGGTTGAGGAAGCGTGGTCTAGGGGTTTGGGGCTTTTAGCCCTAGACCCCTGGAGGCCCTAAGCCCGAAGCCCTAAACTGCTTCCTCGAGGGGCGCTGGGCAAGTTCTCGCATCTATCCTCGCATTTCAGATCCGGGGTGACTCTTTGGGAGTCGCGCAACGGAGAATCCTTTTCCCATGGTTGCTCTTCTAGGACTGGAATAACAAGCCATCTACATGAACACAGCACACACATATGTCTATATGTATATATATATATACACACTATATATTTTCGGCATTTCGGTGCACTCAGTGGCGTACGCTGCTGAATTTAGGATGCAAACGCTCCCATCGCGGCCGTAAAAGGCCTCGAGAGCTCGCAGTCCCAGAAAGACTGCGGGGCCTCCAGCTGTACTTGCCCGCCTGCTACAACTGTACTCCAGGCATCTTTCAAGACCCTGGGTAGGAGGCATGTGGCATTCCTGGCCACGGCCGAAAGGTCTACGACTCTCAGCTCCTCACGCCATTCGGCTTCCCAGCGTGGAGGCAGTTCATGGTGAGTCTTCAACCGGGTCCCGTTGCTCAGGGTGAAGGCCAATAACTCCATCCAACGGACTTCTGAGACACATCGCTTGAAGTCCTGTAGTGTAGTACTGGAGCTCGACAGTGGTAGCCAGTCGACGTCTCGGATACTGGTCTGGCATTCGCTGAGGGCAGTAAGGGCTGTCTCGGCCTGCAGCGTCGACCATTCCCTCGTGTCCTCATCATTCTGGAGCTCCTGGATCTCGCGCGAGACCGTCATCAAGATGTCCTCTTCCTCGGCAGCGTAGAGGGGATAGTCCGTGAGGATCTTCAGGAGCTCCGCACTGACTTCACTGGCCTCCCTGTCCAGGTCCACCGCATGGAAGTAGTCGCAGATCTTCCTGTAGGCCGCCTTGACAACATCGTGCCAGAACTCTTCTCCTTCTGGGAGTAGGTCTCCGCTCATACGCGTCGGGGCTGCCAAGGTGTACTGATCGACATCAGCCTTGCGGCGGCACTTGCTGCCGATGCCGTGCCCCACATGGTCAGCTCTGTGACCCGCCGCCTGTAGGGACCTCACGCAAGTCGTAGAGGAGCGGAGATGTACCCCAAGTCGTCCCTCCGACCAGCATTCAACTCCGCAGGCGCGGCAGCGGGTGCCGACCGCATAGATCCTGTAGGTGGCCACTCGCTTGTGCCGCTTGAAGAGATGGACACTCAGCTGCGCCTTGGTGTCGAAACACTTGCGGCAGGCTCGGCAGCCCCACCGCTCTTGCGGCAGGTCAGCTGCCTTCGGGCGGAGGGCCTCTAGGTCCTTGCTCATGGCCCATAGGCAAATGTCGATCGCCTCGGCCATTACTCGCCTCTCCTGCTCCGCCGCAATCTTCGTCTTCACCAGCCGCTTGATCCTCGCCGGTGACTGCTTCAGGATGTGCCACCACTCTGGCCAGGAAGCATCCTGCAATCTTGGCCACTGCCGCTCACATCCCTGTATAGCCCAAGCAAGGTCGTCTCGGACCCTGCACATCCAGTCCTTCTCCTCTTGCAGAGCCGCCCAGAGAAGTCCCGGTCCAGAGGCCACCATGGACACCAGAAAGCTCATCCGCTGTCGGAAAGCCAAGAGTTCAAGGGGGATACAGCCCGTCATCCACATGGCCAGCGGCAACGGGAGGTGGAAGAGAAGGCTGCCCTCGATCTGCTGGGCAAGCAGCCTCCGCACAAGTCGAGCATGGCCGTTCCTCATGGTGTCCCATGCTTTCCCTGCCGTATGCCAAATGACCAGGTTGAAAAAGGTCGTGGCGACGGTGATTTCGAAGAGACCCGCCCTCGTGACAAGCTCGAGGGACCGGTTGTTCAGCAGGAGGGGTTTGGCCGATTCGTATGCCTGCGCAGCAAGAGCCAGCCTGTAGCGTGCTTCCGGTTGCAGCGTGAGGCGGTTATCCAAGATACTTCCCAGATGGCGATATTGGCAGACAGTCGGCACATCCATGCCAAGATCATGTAGTCGCAGACTGGCCTTGCCGTTGCCAAAGTATTGTCTCCTTGCCGTAGTTGACCCTGGACCCCTCAGCTGTATCATGAGGCTCGTTTTTCCAACCTTGGTATTCGGCTGCATGCCATGGGCGAGGAGGGTGCCCAGAACGATCGAAGTCATTCTAGACGTCTTGGTCAGCAGCCCATGCGGGCTTCGATCCTCCATGACAAAGGCAGAATCGTCTGCCCAGGTAGCGTCCCAGGCTTGTTGGGGGGCGCCTCCCCCAGCTGAAGGAAAGATTCCAACTTCCTCCTCCCATTCAAGGCTGAAGTTCAGCCCTTCCGCTTCCAATTGCTCGTGTAT
The DNA here is from genome assembly GCA_905221635.1 of Symbiodinium sp. CCMP2456. Classification (NCBI taxonomy): domain Eukaryota; class Dinophyceae; order Suessiales; family Symbiodiniaceae; genus Symbiodinium; species Symbiodinium sp. CCMP2456. The sequence goes on along the minus strand of CAJNDV010034375.1, from coordinate 16,448 downwards.
CCGATAAAGGATTCGGGCATAGATGAAAGCATAGATGACGTCTGCGAAGGATTCTCCTGGCCGGGAGCCGGCCCTGGAGTGGCACAACTTGCCACCGCCAGAGTAAGCGGTGATGAACCAAGTTTTCATGTACATGTCCTTTATGACATGTCGCAACCTCGCATTGACATCAGCCTGCGCCAACATGCCTCCACTTCGTATTGTCTCCATCATGTCATGGAGATCTTCGGCGTCCAAGCCGAATTTGGAAAACAGGGAGATCACCTGGGCGTCCGACTCGACAGCCTGTAGCTAAATCTCTGACAACTCTGTAATATGCCGACTTGGTGTCGACAAATAAAGCAGAGGAGCTATACCCCAGCTTCTGGCATCGTCGCATCTGTGTCACCACAAACATTGATGGAAATGCCACCGGAGATCGTTTGCGGGTCCCACAATGGAGCGGGTGCAGCAGTCCGTCAATCTGCGGTCCAATCATAGTTCGCACCGCCTTGTGGTAGGCCTTGCCTATGAAAGAGGATATGAAGAGGCTGCGGTAGCCTTCAACATCCGCAGGCGTTCCAGCATTCTTGAAAGCCTCAAAGAGAAGCCCACCCCTCCATTGAGTTGGCTGTGCTCCACGTAGCATGGATTTGACGAAAAGAGGCTGCACCGCGGCCGCGAGGGCCACGGGAGCAGCAGCCAGTAGGTCGCTGGGGATCCCGTCCAGCCCGCACGCTTTCCCTTTGGGAGTTCGCCTCATCATATCCTCGATGAGGCTCAAGGTCGGGAGATCGCCTATCTCCCAGTGGAGGGAGGTGTCAACACACATCTTTTCCTCCTGGCGTAGGAATTCGTCGACCGTTGCAATGTCGCCTTGCTCCTGGTCCCCGAAGTACTTCAGCCACACATTGTCTCTGTCACTCCTGCATGTGGTGGGCTGACCTGTGTCCGGGTCTATCAGCACCGGGAGGTGGCGACGTACTGGCTGGGCTCTTTTTCCTCCAAAGCCCGCCTTCTTGACCCGCTGGAGCACCTGTATAACACCCTGGTGTCCCTCCCCCGCGACTTGCTGAAGACTAGCGTTTTTGGCTTTGGCAATCATGTCCCTCATCCTTCGGGTGGCTACAGTGATAGCCGCTGCCGCCAGGTTGTAGAGGAAGCCCTCCTTGTGGGTCAGGAACTCCACGCCAAAGGAGGTATCGTGGGCCCATTGTAGAAAGGCTCGTCCCACTACTTCCCGCCATAGGTGGCGCCTGTGTCGCACACGGCGCTTGAAGAGATTCTTGATCTCTTGTAGTTGCCACACCTTGTCCGGGATGAAGCTGGCTCGTCGGCGGGCTTCCGGAGGAGGGAACTTCTCAGTCATCATCTTCACAAGGAATTCCTGTAGGATCTGGCAATGCTCGTCGACAGGAATGTCCCATTTGGGCTGCTCAAACTGTTGTAGGGCTCGATCGAGCGTGATCTTGCCCTCGGGCGTGTGCATCTTGTCTCTATCATACCGAGGCCTCCACAGTCTGCGGGCACCGGTTGCCCCTTCCAACTGCCCATGGCACTGGACTCGTAAGAGATGGTGGTCGACGTTGGGGCTGCCGTTGTCAAAGTCGAAGCAGACCTCACTATTAGCTCCCCGGACATCGCCCCTTCCGCCAAGGGCAATGTAGTCGAGCCTGTGGCTTGTTCCAGTTGGGTGGTGGTAGGTCTCGTTGGCGCCCTCATGGATCCCCCCGTAGGTGGATGGGATCCATGCCCCGATGTTGTACATCGTCTCCACGAACTTCCATCCAGCATCATCCGGTTCTCCACATTCGAGGTCACCTGTAACTCCGGTGTATCCCGCCGGGACTCGTCCATTAAGGTCGAGCCCGCAGAAGAGGAGTTGTACATCCTTGAGCTTCGCTGTGACCCTGTCGAGCAGCTGCAGAAAGTCCCTCCGCTGCTCTGTCAGGCTTTGGTGCGGGCAGTGTCCCGCTATCAAAGCAATTTTGCTGCTTCCTACATTGACCGCCATCGCCAGTAGTCGGCAGTCCTGGTGGTGGATGGTGACATCCGCCTCGTCCGGGATGATCGGCTTGTCGTCCACCTTGAGAAGTCCCCGAACTCTATGAATCCAGACTGCAACTCCCCAGTGTCGATTGGCCTCCGTGGCATAGCGGGCATACAGGCCGGACCGGCAATGTCCTCCTCCGCTCTTTGTTTCCTGGATGAAAACGATATTCAGGCCGAGCTGGTCGCACTGTTCCTCCAGGAATTTGTAGTTGTTCTGGATGCCCTGCACATTGACCGTAGCCATGGCAACCTCAAAGCTGCTTCGATCATCCTCAGCACCCCTTGGACCATTCGTCCGTATGAGCTGATTTGGGGCAAGTTGGTAGTCGTTAGCCTCGTATTCGCGCCACTGTAGGGAGTACCGGTCAATGCTCAGTGCCCCGGTTCTTCGTGCCGCCAACTCTGTAGCAATCCAGGAGAGGTCCTGGTTGTGGAAGCTCGTGACCGTGGTGGCCGGCGGGCTATAAAGCCCTCCTTTTCCTTGCGAGGCGTGTTTCGCGACAGCATCGGCAAGCTCGTTCCACCCATGTCCTTGATGTGCTTTGACGTGGGCCATGGCCAAAGGATACATGGAGGATTCCTGAATAATCTGCTCGAGTTCTCTAATTTTCGCCCCATAGGCATCACCCGCACTCCACTGGCCCGTCGCCGCCTGGCCCGCAGCAAGGCAATCGTAGTGTACAGTGGCTTTGAGCTCCGGATGTAGGCCTTTGAACTGGAGCAGCCATAGCATAGCCGCCGCCAGCGCGATCTGCTCCGTCCGCAGAGCAACAGGGTCGCCAACTGGCCATAGGCTCCGTCCTCCTCCCAGGACTTGCTCTCCCAAGAGTCCTAGGAGAGCAACCATCGCGCCACACTTGAGAAGCAGTACTACGCCGTAGCCAGCTGTACCCCGCCTCTCGTCCGCGGACCCGTCAGTGTAGATGTGCACCTCTGGGCGTTCACAGTGAGCTCTGGTCGTGAGCAGATCCGACCAGTGCACTGTATCCTTGAGGGCCTCACGGGCCGCTCGGGGGATCTGCATATTGGATAGATCCCGACTCCATGTCTGGTAGAGCCGGCGAACCTGGAGCCAATCATGCGGGAAGCTTATTCTGGAGGCTGTCAGGTCACAGACCTCTCGTAGATCCGCTGTGGCAAGCTCGATGGTCGCCATCCCCCGGTTCTGTAGTCTTTCTGTGTCCCTCCTGGGCGATCGGCTACGGTCCACAGGTTGTGGTGGGGGTGGCCCGTTCAGTCTCTGGCCAGCCTCGTTGTCCCGACTGCCGCTGCTGTCCTCGTCATCAGCAGCGTGGTCAGATGAAGGGCTACCTGTGTCGCTCATGCTCTCGGTCTCCTCCTCCTCTGACGTAGATATAGAGCTGGAAGGGACCATGTGCATACGGATGATCTCGCCATCTCTGACCCTGACCTGGTTGTCACCCAGAGCGTCCCCACCACCTATGACCAGAGTCCAATTGTTGACCTCCGGGACTTGGAGGTCTTCGTAGTAGAGAACCGGGTCAAAGATGGCCCCCGGTACTCGCACCCACTGGGGGAAGCATGCTAGCCCTCTTGCGTCAACGAAGATGTAGGGCGAGTCTGGCCCTCTCGGCCAGTCCTGATCCACGACAGCAATTTGCTGGCTGATGTGCCTCCCAGCCAGCTCCAGCCTTTCCGGGGGCTCTTCCGGGAACTTGAGGTACCTGACGTTGTCAAACCATTCGTGCGCCGTGTCCATGTAGCTCTTCGGCTCCTCCAGGTCGTCCTCAATGACCAGCTGATCACCCGGCGACTGGTAAACATTGAAAATGCCTTCTATGGGCCCAGGAATTTCGCCATGTGGGTCCCATAGCTCGTCATCTTCCAGCCGGAGGTCCAGCTCTGTGCTCCATTCACATACTTCTCCCCGTGGGAGAACTTTTATCAATCCTCCTTGGACCGGCTCTACTGGAAACCCAGTAAGTAGGGGGAGCTGCCCGCCGAAGACAAAGACGTCCACATCCGGCAGGTCGTAGTCCTCAATATGTTTGAGCACCTTCTCCCTGCTGACCATCCCCTCGTTATACACTGTGAACACCGTTCCTCCCAGGCTGCGAGTGTCCAGCACTAGGACGGAGCGCCCCGCCTGTCTCAACCATCCGGGGGCAGCAACGAAGCTTGCGAAGTGCCCCTCCACTTGGGGGACCGTCGGCGTGAGCTCGTCGGCAAAGTCCGGAACAATGGTGAAGGACTCCGCCAGGACCCGTTTGAGCCGGTTGATGGTGACCGGGAAGCCAATCTCCAGGTCCACCACTTCAGCTTCAAAGAACGGTGTTGAAGCCCACATTGAAATGTGGACTGCATTCCACGGGACAACCCTGACAGGCTCCTCCGCGGCCTGCTCAGAGATTGGTCGTTGTAGGTCAGGGGGTGGGGCCTCGCCTCTGGACCTCTCAAGAGGTCTCGTTAAGGCCTCTCTAGCTTCAGCTGCAGCGAACTGTTCCCGTAGGGTCTGTAGCCCGCTGGTCCATAGCTCCAGGTCTGTCGGCTGTTGTGGCCTTCGATGAGGTTGTCGAGGTAGGTCCCCGCTCGTCGCCTTCACCGTCGTTATGACCACAGCGCAAGCGCAGAGCTTCCCCATCGGTCCGCGCATCGCCCGACTCCCCGGGCAGGTCCCTCCAAGCAACAGGAAGAAGAGGAGACATAGCTGTATCGCCATGAGGGTCTCAATGCATCCCCATGCCCCCCGATGCATCGCTGCTCCCCAGTAGCTGAGGAGGTCGTCCAGGTAGTCCATGACCGTCTCCTGGATGTCGATGAGGTCATAGTAAGTCCGACCTGGGTGGCTTCTGTGGCTATAGGCAGTTCGTCGGTCGTAGCCTCCCTCGGGGCCGTGCCGCACATGTCTGCTTGTCTTGCACGGCTGCTGCCCCTTGTCGTTGCAGCAGGCATGCCGTCGGCGCCATCCAGCGCCGCCACATTGTTCCCCTCCTGGATCTCGGGGAACAGGCCGAAAAAGTCCCCGTTGAAGAAAATTGGTTGTCAGCAAAATGCTGCTCATATCGTGCGGTGTGGCCCCTGCTACTCGACCATCTCCTCCTTGAGTTCCGGCAGTGGCTGGCCCAATCCTCCCACCAAGTCTTCCTCGGAGTCCGAGATGCTGTGCATCTCTGCACGCCGTTTCTCCTCCAACTTCTTGGAGCATGCACTCTCCTTGTCCCGTCGTTTTCCGGCCAACACACTTGATGGGTGTCCGTGTCGTGGAGCGCGACTTGGAACGTAGTGGTGAGGGCATGACCCCTGTCAGCGACGGAGAGGCAATGTAGGGCTCCTTGGTGTCGATCCCATCGTTGCCATCCAACCTCGCGCCTCTGGCAGGTGCAGCCGAGTTGGACGGGGGTGTAGCCGCGATGTATGTGGAGGATCTTCTGGTCGGGGTCGTCGGTGGCTCCTTCCGTCGTTGCTTGTCGATAGCCGCCAAGAGCTTGTTGCGGTGCTCCTTGTTCTCCAGGCCGCCATCCTTGAATGCATCTGCTAGTAGGGCCGTGATCCCACTCTCCCGTCTCGGTGGTGAGGCCAGGAGCTGCGCAAGCTCTTCGAGCGCCTCGGCGGTGTCCGGCTCGTCCTTGCGCCTGAAGATCGTCTTGGGCTCCGCAATAGCCGCCTTCAGTTCCTGGAGGGCCTCTTCCTTGAGTCTGCTCTGCTCCTCCATTTCCTGGTTGAGCCGTGCTACCTTCTCGTGGTGCTTCGCTCTCTCCTTGATGAAGGCCTCTCTGAGGGAGCGCTGGAACTCCTCCCATTTGGCGTCTGTCTCGTCTTTGGCCTCCTCGATCTTCCGCATTCGGACCTCGGCCTTCCTGAAGCCATTCAGCATCCTCTGGATGCCCTTGGTATACTCCCCGGCCGGCAGGTCCGTTTCGACATCGGTCTCCGCGATGTTCTTCTGCGTGTTCTCGGCCTTGAGCTTGGGCTTCATGGTCTCGTAGGAGGGGAACTTCTGGTTGTGATCCTCCCTGCTGTGGTCTTGTTGCCGTCGCTCCTCCTGATGCCACCTGCCCGTGTCCTGGTAGCTGTGCGATGCACCACGCTGCTGCCAGCCACCAGCGGAGTCGCCTGACCCGCCTTGCCATGTCTGCCACTTCTTTCCTCGGCCTCCCATCCGCAGCTCCTTGAATTGCGGTGCCGAATGATGCCCTGCAAGTATGCAGAGCGACCGAAGTGGAGGCAGCTTTGCCTGAGAGCGGGCTGTATGCACCCGTTTCCGATGCAGAGACCTCTTCGCCCTGAGGCGTCGGTGCCAGCTCGGCGATTTGGGGTGGCCCGGAATGGCTCGAAAACGTGCTACTCTAGCACCCTGGGGTTACCGGCAATGCGCAGCCTCCAGCCGCACTCGATCCGAAATCCCTACACTATATATATATATATAGATAGATAGATATAGATAGATAGATAGATAGATAGATAGATAGATATATATATATATATGCACACGTTCTAAGCCTGAAACCTGAAGTAAACCCTGAAACAGGTACATGTGTATTTACGGGCATGGAGAAGGCATATGAGGGTTCAGACGCCAAGGACGTCAACGAGGCCATGCGCCAGCCTTTCCTCAGCCCGCTCGGCATTGTGCATCTCAGCTGAGCTAGGGCCGAACCCCTAAAGACTGTTTAGGGTTTAGGGTTTAGTTTAGTACCGTACTTTGATGTTTCATGCGAAAGTGGTTGGTGCACGGTGGACAAGGATAATCATAACAACCAAACAAGTGCCAAACAAGTCCAGACGCATGTGCAGCAATAACGGCAACAACAAGTGGTCGTCGTCGTCGTCGTCGTAGTAGTAGTAGTAGTAGCAGCAGCAGCAGTAGCAGTAGCAGTAGCAGTAGCAGCAGCAGTAGCAGTAGCAGGTCCAGTAGCAGTAGCAGTAGCAGTAGCAGTAGCAGTAGCAGTAGCTGTAGCAGTAGCGACAGCAGTAGTCAGTAGTAGTAGCAGGAGGAGGAGGGGGAGTAGTAGTAGCGGCTGGAGGAGGAGGAGGAGTAGTAGTAGTAGCAGTAGAAGGAGTTGGACACGGAATTTCCTACAAGATCGAATGCTACTTTCTGTTTTCTGACACCGGGAGCTGAATGATGCACGAATTCCTCGGCCATGCCGCTTGTTTCGTCACTTCACGTCGCTAAGCGCACTAGTTTTTGCGTGTGGATCCGTAGACGCACATACTAGGGATTAAGCTTTAGGGTTAGGATTGAGGGACTAGGCCTAGGCTTTACGGTCTTTGTCCGCCCCAGGACGGAACCACCCCCACCCCCCCTCCACCCCGAATAGACACTTCACACTGCCAAAGAACATTGCAAATGCAAAGTACAGCAAAAGTGCCTGATAACTGCAGGACTGCAATATGGCCGAGCGTGGTACTACTGCTACTACTACTGCTACTACTACTACTACTACTACGACTACTACGACTACTACGACGACGACGACGACTACTACTACTACTACTACTACTAGTACTACGTCTACTACGACTACTACGACTACTACGACTATTACTACGACGACGACGACGACTACTACTACTACTACTACTATGACTACTACGACTACTACGACTACTACGACTACTACGACTAGTACGACTACGAAGACGACGACGACGACGACGACGACGACGACTACTACTACTACTACTAATACTACTCCTACTGCGACTGTGGCTGCGACCATGACTGCGACTACGACTGCGACTACTAGTACGACTACTACGGCGAGGAGGAGGACGACGACTTTTGCTGCTGCTGCTACTACTACTACTACTACTACTCCTATTGCGACTGTGGCTGCGACCATGACCACGACTACGACTGCGACTACGGCTGCGACTACTAGCACGACTACTACGGCGAGAGGAGGACGACGACTACGACTACTACTGCTGCTACTACTACTACTACTACTACGACGACGACGACGATGACGTCGACGACGACGACCACCCAGACCATGATTCTGACGACTGCCAGGCTAGATAAGATGATGGGGCCAATTTATGTTGACCGCCGTGTTCGCAAATGTCCGTTTTTGCCTGGTACTCTGACAGCTCTTATTCAACTGTAATTTCTTTCAAAGTGCCCCTGCAGGGCAGGCTCGTTGCTGGAGGCATGCGCCTCGCACAGTGCCGGGAGGCAAGACATTAGTCTTTAGGCAATGTGGAAATGGAAGCCAATATCACGAACTTGCGCTTCGTCCGCCCGGCAACCCTCAATTCTCAATCTAGCAACTTCGCTATACCCTTGTGGCTCAGACAAACAACACTGATTGAGAGTGTCGCATGGCGACACCCGTGATTGCACAAGCGCACGAAGCTTCGAGCGCTACGACGGAACGGCATCTGATAAAGCCAGCATGGTCGACCCTCTATCCTTTCATTTCCACACAGCATGATCCACTTTGGAATCCAGCTCGCAAAACTCCAGCACCAGGCGTCAGGTTAGTCAGCAGGGATTGCTTTCCTTACCTGAGAAACGAAGAACAACATCAAAATGGCACTAACGGTCACGCCTCGTGACAATAAGGAGGCGCGGATGAGGATGCAACAAACCGCACAGGCCAAAAAACAAAAAACAGCAAGGATGGCACGCCGGTCGCTTCTGCAATTAGGGTTGAGGAGACAGGCCCTACGTCTAGTAGTAACAACAGTAGCAACCGTAGTACCACGCGTCGTAATAAAGACAAAGCACTGTCATAATCGTAGTAATGACCACAAAAACTAACAGTACTCATAATCGTAGTGAAAGCTCAAGTACTTGTAATAAGGGGAAAATCCGGATGCCCGTGCGCCAGGAGCATCTGGCACAGCTGCAAATTGAAGAAAGCTAGCTACTGAAGCCCTGGGAAGAGCAGAGGGGCGTTGCAGGAAGAACTCTTAGGGTCTAAAGTTTGGGGCTTTGGGGTTTAGGGTTTAGGGTTTAGGGTTTAGGGTTTAGGGTTTAGAGTGCAAGGTTTTTGGGTAAGACGGTGAAGGGTTCTGTGGTTGTGCGGTTTTGGAAGTTGGGGTTAGGAAGCTTCAATCACGTAGCCTCTGCACCAAACTAGAGTCAGGAATCTTCCCAGGGCGTGTGAGACTCCGACTGTCGAAACCTATCAAAATGGGTAGTTGTCAAAATTATGGTCCCCTTTTTGGGGTCCTTATTATAATACGGCACCTATTATTTAGGGTACCCCAAAAGGGACCCTAATTTTGACAACTACCCACATGCAAGCCAGCCGGAGCTCAGCAAGAAACCTGCGGCGAGGCCAGGGAACTCCAACTCCTGTAACAGGGTTTCGGGTTTAGGGTTTAGGGTTTAGGGTTTAAGGTTTAGGGTTTAGGGTTAACTTAACTGAACCAGGACCCGCTATGGATTGCGGGGATGTTGAAGTCTCCGGCAGGGGCCGGATGCAAAGTGTTCAAGCATTTCAAGGGCCTTCCTCTTGGGCGTGCATATCTCGAACCAAGAATTTTGAGACGGCCGGGTTTTGGCGGACGGCCTTCGGGGCTGCCCTTGGACTTGGAGTTTGGCCTCGGGAATATGGGGCCTTGACACCTGGGTCTAAGCCCCCCCCTAACCAATACCCAGAACCCTAAACCCTAACTCCTCAACCTAAACCCTAAACCCTAAACCCTAACCCAGAAGCCTAAACCCTAACTCCTGAACCCTGAACCCGAAACCAAGAGGCGCGGGGGCCTTCCTCCGCCGAGACTTCAGGGCCTCCGACATGCTCCTGAAGAATTCGGGAGGTATCCTTGGGGCTTGGGGGTTTGGGGTTCAGGGGTGGGTTGAAGGGTTTAGGATTTAGGAGTTTCGGGCTTAGGAGTGTCGGGTTTGAGAGTTTCGGGGATTAGGGTTTAAGAGTTTAGGGTTAGGAGTGGTGGCGCTAAGGTGTCACAGGGTTTAGAGTGTCCCCCAACATCAACAGAGGGTCTCGCAAGGCTTGAGGCTTCAGCATTCAGGTTCAAGGCTCATTTGGGTGGTTGTCAAAATTATGGTCCCTTTTGGGGTCCTTTTTATAATACGGCACCTATTATTTAGGCTACCCCAAAAGGGACCCTAATTTTGACAACCACCCCTTCATCAGCCCGAATTTGCCCCAGAGACGCTCCTCCTAAAGCGAACACCTTCCTCAAGTGCTCCTGAAAAGCCTGCAAGAAAAATCTTCCGAGCTTGAGTGATCGCTCCGAAGGGTACTAAAGACGCCCACAACCCCCTGAAATAATCTTATGCCCGATGCCACGGGCGAGTTTCCAATCCACCCCTTGAACAGAACCCGAGAGACAAAAACAAGCAAAAGATAGCTAACCTAACACGCCCAACAGAATCCAACAAAAACGGACAAAACAACAAGGCAAGTGAACCTTTAAAACAAGCATATAGAACAAAAAAAAGAACAAACACCAAAAAGTAGAAAAAAAACAAAAGAACAAACACCAAAAAGTAGAAAAAAAA
>CAJNDV010034374.1:110988-126756 GCA_905221635.1 Symbiodinium sp. CCMP2456 | reverse complement strand
GTCGTCGTAGTAGTTGTTGTTGTTGCCTACTGTTGGTCAACACTGCATGCCTCCCCCGAGGCCTATACGATTCACTGTCGCCCAAGACAGTCGCGATGTTGGCCAGATTGCGCACGGGTTTTGTGCATCGTCTGGTCATCATGCTTCCCACCCCCTGCGCAGAAGCTCTTAGGGTTGACAGCATGAATCCGCCCATATCGTGAACTGACCGGCAGCACTTGAATAAAGGTCCTGTGGGAGATGATGATGGAAGGCAATGCAGATCAGGATGGGGACAACCGAATCTCAGAGGACGAGTTCGTGAGGCCAGGGGTTCATCGTTTGTCAAGAGATGGGATTTGAGTTTCGCGGAACTGCCGTTGATGCGCCATAGGCTCCTGGAGCGGCCGGAAGCTTCTGTGGCACTCATGCGCTTGGGTGTCGACACATATGCAGCGATGGAGTATGGACAGCCCCTCGCTTCTGCAGTCTCGGCTGAGGCCATCCTAGTCATGAGTTGCTCCTTTTCCCGAGCTTTGTCTTGGAATACTCGTCATTAGCAGTGGAGCCGTAAGACTAGCCAGACCATGGTCAAGGAGCCCCATGAGCCCAAGGACTTCTCAGCCTTTAAGTCCAAGCACGACAGTTTTAGGGCACGTAGCGATACAATGAGTAGTGGGTCATTACTGCCGTTTACCGTTGTATGAACTTTGTGCGCTGAGGCTGCTTTTTGAGGACGGCCAACCATTAACTTTCGGAGAGTTCATGGATGCGATTCTGACTCTCCGTGGCTCCTCGAAGCTGTTAGTGTGCTATGGGCAGTGTCAGTCGCTGTTGTAGCGCTGCTTCCATGTGGCTGTTCAGCGGTGTCTCGTTCGGCCACGATTGGATACTCTGTCGAGCAGCTTTGGAAGGAAAGTTCTGCAAGTCCCTAGTGTTTTTGAAAAATGTGGATTCGTGCATATTCACACACTTTTTGCTCGAACAGACCTTTGATGGCTGTGCTTCGTCACATCCGCGTCCAGGCTCCAATCAGACCACTGTGAAAGACGTTGTGAACCTGCGAAAGTTCACGGCCGATGAGTTCTCGACCCTACATGCGGTTCTCAACGATCTTTGCCATTTCTTGGCAGGTATCACGCAACTTGTTAGTTGTGAGGGCTCGGACATTGCAGCAGTTCTGTTCCACACGGCGGTGAGAAGTCTTTGATTTGGCCCTGTCAGGTCGTGGTATGACAACAAACTTTGCACGACGGTTGTCCACTCACTCAAGGTCGAGGGTGAAACAGTTTGATGAAGTGTAAAGAAGAACGCTAAGCGAGTGCAAGCAAGCCAGCCGCGAATTTGTTACATGTCTCCCTTGTTGATCCGGCTGATTTGTCTCATCTGGGACATGGACTCGGCTCTGATGACATCGGTTGAAGCTTTTCCCAGTGATTGCAGCTGTTCTGTTCTGACGAACAGCTTCAAGTAGCTGTACTCTAGTGCGAGCGCTTTCACTCAAAGGGTGAAAACCGCCATCCTTCAACTTGAAACCCCTTATCTGAACGCTTGAGCGGGAGATTCCCGACATCAACCGTTCTGGTCAATGACATGGTCTCCTTCTGCCTTAGGCACCACGACAGTGCATGAGAGGTGGCTTGTCCGTTGAAGGTAAAATTGTTTCCAGAGATTTCTATTTCGGAACATGCAGTTCTGCAAGTTGCCGGGGCCTCCTCAGTTTCACCCTAGTATTTTGCGGAGGACAACTCAAACTGCTTAGCTGGTATAGATTTACATTGCGTGCCAATTCGCGGCTTCCAACTCCGACTGCGAAGCAGCAAATGTCAGCAAACGAAAACGACCGTCATATATGCAAGTCACTATAATACATGAAGTTAAACAAATACTTGCACGGAGAATGAACCTGTCGCAGCCATGCTTGAATCATGCTATGATCGGAGAAGAAGATTGGGATCCCTCTAAGATGTTTTCGCACCACGTGGGTATGAACACCAACTTATCCAACCTGGCATGTCTAGTGTTCGTTCCTCGTAGGTACTTTCAGGATGATGGTGGTACTAGGGAGTTTAATGTTGCGCTTTTGATAGCGCTTAGTTTTTCTTCAATCTGGGCGCAGGGCAGTATCGACGTGTCGTGCGAAATCTATCATGTAGCGGTCAACAAGGAAGATTTTGGATTATATTAGAGGGGAGGCCTCTTTTATGGAGTCATGCATGAGCAGTTGAGGCTGAATAGCAATGGGCAAAATTTTGCATTAGTCCTCAAAAATGTTGTGATTCCCCATGTCTCCGTGCCTTCTTTCATATAATTTTTCGGCTTAATATGTGCAAATGGCCGAAAAGTTGCTCTACTTAAATGCTAGCAAAAGTAAAGGGGAATAGAAAGAATTGATATGTGCATAAATAAGTGATAAAAGATTTCGAGTATATTTATATGATTTTGGAAATATTAAAGGATTTTAGATTATATTATTTTATTAATTATAAATGGCGGCGGTCTATATATACAATAATAATTATTCGATAATAGATTGGATTGGATTCGATTTTAAAATATATTTCAAAATAATTCGATATATTTATCTTAAAATATTAGGAAGAAATATTTTTTAAAAAAAAAATCTATAGAGAATTTAATTCAACTTGAAAATATTTTTTTTCTAGAATATTATAAAAAAAAAATTGAATATTATATAAATACGATGATTCTTTACTTTTTATTTTTATAATTTTTTTTCAATAAATATTCATTTATTCTTCTTCTATCTTTCTCATTATTATATATTTTAAATATAATATATATATATAATATGAATAAAATTTCTACGTATCTAGATATGAATATATTAGATAATTTAAATATATATAGATATATATTTTTAAAGAAAGATAATTATAAATGCTATATAAATACTATTATCGTTATCTCTCGGACATTGCGCGATATAAAATATTCGCTCGGGATTCTTTCTTTTGCAAATATTGAAATGCTTAGTCTAGAGGACTCTATAAAAAAACTATATAATTTCTTTAGAAAATTATTTATGCTATTAAATATTGATATTAAAGAATTCTTTTTGGACAAATTATACGCACTTTCAAAAATTAATTCGAGGAATTTGCGGGAAATAACGCACGTTCTAGATACTATTATGAATATTCTTAAAGCCTCGCTCTAGAAGGCTTCCTAAAGAATAAATAATATATAGCAAGCAAATATAATATAATATTTCGTTGATTTTAAATACTGATTTGTGCGGGAAGAAACCTTTATTTGAAATATACAATATTAAATATTGATTTTTCTATCGGTATAAATATTTATTTGGGTCCGTTCCTTGAAGAAAGATTTCAATATTTTTTGATGCTTGCTCATATAGATTCTATGAAATATACTATATCATATAATAAATATAAGAAATATAAATCAAATAATTTTTTTAATATATATTATATTTAATTTTTTTCCTCAATATATTTTCATTTCAAATATTCTTCCCCCGCACTTCTTAGAAGATTCAAAATATTATTCGAAGAGAAGTCTATAAATTCCTTTAAGAGAGGCAGCTTATAATACGATTCCAATCCGATATTTTTCCAATGAATTTTATTTTCAATCAGAAATATAAATTATGATGCTCATATTTCAAATATAATTTATATTCATTCAAATAAAAAAATATATAATAATTATTATTAATATAAATTTAATTTCATAATCTATATAAACAGATAAGAAAATATATTAAATATTATATCGAATTTTTCAATATCTATTCGAATTTCAATTTAGAAATTCATTAAAAAGATACTGAATCTTATATTATCTTATATCATTCGATTTTTGAATATTAAAAATTTAATAAATTTTGAATTATATATTTTAAGTTTGTATATTATTCTCCTTCGTAAAAAATTAATCTCTATAAATTATTAAAAAAATTAAATTTTCAAAAATTAAAAATAGCAGAAATAATAATAATAGAACCTCCGATTTTTCTTCTTCTATATCTAAGAACTTTTTAATAAAGAATTTGATAAAAAAAAATTCATTTTTCTGAGTCTGAAAAAGAATAAATCCAAATTCATTTTTATAGAATAAGAAGATAATCAAATTCATTTATTAAATAAAAAAATTTATCAGCAATATAAATATATGAGCAGTATTTTTTTTATGGCTCGGGTTGATCTTATATCACTGTTGGCTACACGGGACTCCGCTGGATCCCTGATATAGATGGGGCGTGGGAGTATACAAATGCTCATGGGAGAAGCCTTGCCTACGCGACCTACGCGCTATACAAAAATAATTCCTCCAGCATCTAGAATATTATCGGGGTGGATTTGCCAAGGAAAATTCATACACCTAAATAATAAGTGATGATTTCCTCAAGTATATTCGCATCTCACCAAATTGATTTCTAGAGATTTTGGAGTGACCTCCTGAAGCCTACACGAGACGATCAGAATGCGTTGAGAAAGAATCAAGTGGCTAGGAAGTCCATACTCTTTATTAATATCTTTTGTCCATGGGGATTTTCAAATATTTCGATTTTTCTGGAGATTTGGTGCTGATTTTTTTTCACTTGCTAGCGGCAACCTATAGGAGACGATCAGAATGCACCTTCTGTTACTCGACGCTGCTTAAGAACAGGCTACAAGAAGGAAGGGTTAAGAGAAGTAAAAATATTGCTATGGCTACGCGCTCCATACACTTTACTTACGTGAAACCTATACGAAATAACACTATAAATCTAACAATTTCTCGACAAAATATTTAAATAAAAACCAGTATTCGTTACAAGCAAATTAAGGAGCTTAGGATCTAGGTCAAACTTTAGAAAATCCGTACTATAAATTCGTATCTTTCAACTTATTACTCTTAACTATACACGGACCGCCTTCGCAGCCTTTATTCTATAAAATCTATATCGATTTATGCTCCCCAGGCAAATAGCTACACAAGCACATAAATATAAGATGCCTTTCTATATAATAAAGAAAAAATATATATAAATAATAGCGATAATCAAATTAATATTAGTAGAAATAGAGATAATAACGAAAATAAGAACAAATAATATATCCCTAACTCCATGACTCATTATAAGCTTAAAATTTTTCTAGATATATGTATATATATATATAGAAATTTAAATAAATCAATTTTAGATCGATATTTTCCGAAATCCTAAAGAACGAATCTAGATTTAGAAATTATTTCTAATCTCGCCCCGAATCTCTGCACGACCGTACCTGCAACTCGCCTCGGATCCTGCCCGGAACGGAGCCCACGCCGGGAACCTGCCCCAGGCCTTACCCCAATCTTTCGTAAATCTGCTTTCGGCCATCCAGAGCTCGCACTGTTAGGTAAAATTCACAACAGAGTAAACAAATACACTTCTGAAATTACAAACTCCAACATTTCAGTCTCACTTTTATATTAAGCCGAAGAACTTCAACAACTCTCGGCGGTGATGGCTTTCTTTCACACTAAGCGTGCGTTCGCAAGTCCATATCTGTCTTCTCTGGCCCATCACGGCGGAGACCTGAGTTGTCAAAATGTATGAAAGATCAATGGCCAACAGCAAGAGGCCCAGGTGTCATCAAGGCTCCTGCGCTTGCACGGCGTCTCTAGTTGGCCAAGCTCCTGGACTCGGAGAAGGGTCTGCAGTGCACTCCGTCGTGCTTCATGAAGTGTCGGTGCTGCTTTGGGCTGCCCCCTGCTCCGTCCTTGCCCCGATTGAGGCAGGCGCTTCCGGCCAGTAAGCGACAGACACCGGCCTGTTCTGCGAGTCTTTCACGCATTGTCTCTCTTTGCTTTGGCTGCTGTTTCGGGGCTGGGTGCCGAACTCCTCCAGCAAGCACTGCAAAGTTGGGATCTGCTGCCACCTGAAGGCTTGTCCGAAGCCAGACCAGTCTGTCAGTGCACCACACTGCAGCTTGATGCAGAAACTCTTGGTCCAGCGTCTCGTAACTTGCGCGCTTGCTTAGTCAGATCGGCAGGTCAAGCTTTAGATCTGAGGAAATTCAACGTGTGCTGCGACCCTTCACGTGCAGATATTGCATCCGAGGATTGTCAGCATAGTCTACAATAGGATGGGAGCAGAAGGCATGTCTCCTCACGCGGCCTAAGATTCAAAATGTGACTCCGTCAACTCTCTGCGACTCTCTTGGGATTCTGACGTGCCGCCTTGCAGCACTTGAAACCTCAGACCTTCCCGACGGATTCCTCGCATCTCTTATGTTTCTTTCCTCTTGCGTCCCTGCTGGACAACTAAAAGGGGTCTGCAAGCCACGCTACTCGTCCTGCATGGCTTCTCGAGGCAGACAGGCACTAGTAGAAATATGCATAAGTTATCAGTTGACATCAGTTGTGGCGGAGTCGGACGAGTGCGATCGTGCCCTGTGCTCAACTGCGAGGATGGGTTGTCCAAAGTTCACCCGCTGATCCGATTAAGCAGACTATCTAAGTTTCTGCATGTCTTGGCATTTCATCGAAAAAGTTATGGAATCTCATGTCCTTGGACTTGCATCAACCGATGTACTCGACTGGCTATATCATCATGGTCGGTCCGTTTGTTCTCACACACTTTCATTGACAGACCCTTACACAAATATGCTGGACGACAGACACACATGCATGTGGGAAGGCATCAGACTGGCGGTGAATAGCAGCAGAAAGCTGAATTGAAAAGAAGTGTCGCTGTGTGTGGCTCATCTATGACTACTTCAGTCAGGCTCGCGGCCCTTCAGCCCTTCCCGCCTGTGAGGCTGCGCTGGCCAGCTGCTGCCGCAGTGCCATGCACGGAAGCGACAACGGCACACCGAAGGGAGCTGCAGACTGGGCGGCATGTTTAAGTCTACACGCATCGTACCACGCGGGCCCGACATGGCCCGACGCAAGCAATGCATCACCCTGCCTCGATCTCTGAGATGGGCTTAGATGCTGTCTGCTCCTCCGCCACGCACCCACTGGCTTCACCGGCGCTATCTTACTAGCTCTGCAAGAGGATTGCACGCATCACGTAACCAAATGTCTACAACAATCTACAACTTGCTTTGGAATCACCCTCAAATCTGCACGACTGTCGGAAACGGGCCCTTAGCTGCTCGGGACAGGGGCCGTCCTTCAGTAGTGCCATTAGCCGCTGCAACAGCGAAACCCGGAGCTCTCGAAGCTCCTCGCCTTCCATGACTCCTCAAAGGTTGCTGACTTTGGGCGGTCTATGCGTCTATGACTAGGATCTCGGAGTAGCAGCGTGCCTTTGTCCAGCGCGCATGGCCCCGAGACTGACCTTTGCATGATGATCTGTTCTCCCATCCTGCTTTTACTTATTGCTACAGATATCTCAAAAATATCAGCACACCGTTGCGCTTCAACCTGGTGCACATGTTGGGCGTTTATGCTTGGGAAACCATGCCTGCCGATGGGTGCGACTTTCGCAAAAAAATCCGCCCCAAGGACATGCCGTGCCACATCGTGCCACCCCGGTACGGGGTCATAGACCCTCTCGCCCTAGCAGCCAGTACTTGGATACTCTGTGGGACAACTGTGGGGGATGCACGGCAGCATACTTGGTGGGCGGGGCATACAGGAGGCCATTCTCACATCCTGCCATCAGGGAGTTTGATTCCGAAGCTTTTGAAACCTTCACACCTGCCTTTGTTTGAGGAAAATGATATTTCCAAGGTGACTCCAAACTCTTCCCTTGAAGTGGCATGTATCAGGGCTTCAATTGCTGCGTCCCTCATCCAATGCAGGCTGATATTTGTCATGGGTTGCCCCTGACAGGAGCTAACAAAAAAAGAACCGGCGGGGGTCCCGCCCAGCTCTCAAATGGGACTGAGGGGATGCGAGCGAGAGCATTCGCACGAAGGAGGCCCCACGCCCGACAGAGCGAACTGTGGCCCGAGCCCAGTCTCCAAGAGGTGCGCCACTAGCCTGACAAGCAAAAGAGTGGAAACTGGAAGCACTACTAAACACATTCATGTCTGCTCTTCAAAGGCGACTCGCTCGTGCCTCCAGGGCCGAGGCGGCCGAGGGACAGTGAATTGAATTGCAAGCTGCTACCAGCTTCGGCTTGCTCGCTTGAAGGCTCCAGGCTTCGCTTCCCTTCGCTTCCCTTCGTGCCTTGGATGCAAGGAGACCAGTGACTCGTAGCCCGTGACGCTCACGTCCTCCGATGCCTCGGAACGCTTCCGCCGCTTGCGCTGCTTCGGCTTCGGCTTCACTTGGACCACAACGCTAAGGGTGGCATGGGCGACGCCACCACTGCAAATGAAGAGATCGCCCGGGCGAAGGAGTGCAATCCGTGAAGCCGACCTGACATTCCGATCTTCACCGCTTCGCGTTAGGGACAAGTGGCTTTTGGTCAACCCGGTTATGTTTGCGTGCCTCAACGCTCTCAGCTGAGGTTCCCCCAGGGGAGGACGGAAGTGGGCGTCGGACAACTCCCTCACGTAGTGGGTGGATTCGACACCTCTGGCGTGCAAGCACAGCTTGCCATGCCAAGGCATTTGCTGGCGATCATGGATTAACGATCTGAGATTTGACAGCCTTGCCGCTCCCCACGTAGGACTGTCCTTTCTGGCTAAATCAAGTTCATCGGCGACATCAGGCTTGTGTGGAGGTGGGAGGCCAGAGTCACCTCCATATTCCATCATCCACACCACACCATGTCTCTTGTTGGGGACGATCGCATCGGAGCGCCGGCCCCCTCTGTGTTTCTGGATGAAGATAAAAAGTGCAGACATTGGCAGACACCCGTGCGGATGTGTAGGGAAACCGAGATGTGAGGCGCTGGCCTGCTGGCCAAGTAACCATCAGCTTGTAGCCCCTGCTGCGTAGGAGACACGGGCAGCTAGCGATGCCGACGGTGCCGTGCTGAACTTGCAGGATTCGGGTTACATCCGTGCCTCCACTGCTTGCCAATGTTGCTCCACAGGACCTGCTATCCCGAAGGCATGTCGTTTCGAGCATCGTTCTGATGGCTCTGTGGCTGCTGCAAATCTCAACCAAGCCACCTGATCCACGTGCAACCCCTTGCCACTTCCGCGGCCTCCAATGAAGATTCCATCGTCATAACCTCACATTCGTCCCAAAACATGCAACATGAACAACACTCCACTAAGCACACGACTGTCACAGAGCACGCTTGGGCCATAGTGTTAGCTCCGGGACTCCAGGCAGTTCCAGTAGAGCGTCCAACGAGAGAGCTCTCCGAACCAGTCGCGCGCATGACGCTGGGACAAGCTCTTCGTTGGCTCTTTGCATCCGCAGCCAGCTGCAGCATCGTTGGCTGTACGCCTCGGAGCAGCGAACAGTCAGTCGTTTGCAATCTACAGACTTATGGGCAGTCGCTGGATTCTCTGAAACGCCAATCATGATCGCTTCCCTGATGCACGGCCCGATTGTTCGACTGATGCAACTGCCGGTTCTAGAAATATGTTGGACCAGGTCTTTGCCAACTCTAGGCCAACTTTAGCACATATTTGTACCGTCTTCTACGACAAGTAGCTGCACCTGCGAGCACTAGATATAGATATACTAGCCTCGTCGGTGGCTTGGCCGCTGAAGACTGTAGACTTTTAACATGATCCTATATGACCCTAAACAATTTCTGTTGCAGCAGGTTTTGCGCCAGAAGCACCACTAGCCGCAACAGCAACAAGCTAGCCTCCGCCAGGGCGGATTCAGCACTAGTTCGTTAGGTTCAGCATCGTGCGGAAAGTAGCTGTGGTCGAGGCCCTGCTTCACGCTCGCACAGCAACACAAGCCCCCCACCCCTCCCCCCTTCCTCCCTGCAAAACACAAGCCGCCCCCCCCCCCCCCAAACCCTAAACCCTAGACCCGAAAACCCTAAACCCTAAAACCCCTAAGACCCTAAACCCGAGGTGGGGGAGGGGACGAGCGGGGGCTTGTGTGTTGCAAGGGGGGGAGGGGGTTGCACCCCCGAGAGCAAGCATGAAGCATAGTCATGGGAATACTTCGGCCCGAACATGCCCGAACGTTAACTTACAAGACTCACCAGCCCGATCGATGGAAGCAAGCCGCTTTCGCAAGCGCCGCAGCTCACAAACGTACAAGTGAGACCTGGGCCGCAAGTGTTGAGGACTGCTTAGAACCCGATGTTCTCGTGAACTTTAAGGCAGACGGTCACTATCAACGTTCTAACCATCCTGCCCGACACAAATCAACGATGCCCATTGCAACAACCTGGTCCCCAAAAATCGATTCATAGGGAGATCGGGCAAACACATACTGACATGTTTGGTGACATTGACACCTTGTGTAGCCCAAGATTTAACGAGCATAGCCCGGCCATCGACAGACGAAGCAAAGGCGCAGCCCTATGCAACCATCACTCGCACAACACAACTCCAGCTGTCAACATGGCAACTGTGCGGCTCATCCAGCTCACCTTTGGCTTTCAAAGCCTCACAGCCGAGTTGGCAAACCCGTTCAGTCTTGAAAATTGAAAGCTGCAGACTCATGTCATTACATCCTGATGCGCTGAAAGCTGAAACTGATCTGACATATTCGCTTGAAAAAGAGCCTCTGCTACATTTCCGCAGGTGAATACCACCCATGCCTCTGCGGCGACAAGGCGCTGCGAAAGATCCCGCCAGGCCTGCAAACTTGAACATTCGGCAACTCTGCAAAAAATTCGGCCGATTGAGGGCGCCTCTGGAAGTGCGCTGGCTTCGGGTAGTTTCGTAGCACCTGGCATGCTCCGTGAAATCTGAAGCCGTCGCACGGGCGCTACCAAGATACTACGGTAGAAGCTTTCCAGGCCACGGCGCCAGTGTCGTCGTCCCATAGGCAGAACGGATACCTTTCTTCAAAACACTGGAGCCTGTCCCTCAATACTTTAAGATATCTTACATGTCACAGATGCACCATAAGCTGACTGCGCAGATCAACAAGCCTGCATGAGGCTTCCACACGAACCTGTCCTGCCTCCGCAATTCCACGGTTTACTTTCTCACACAGGGTGCCCCTGTCAAACCCGGAAATCATCCAAAGTCTAACACCGATGCCGTTAGAACTCCTTACGCCGAGATGCGGGCGCGGCAAAGCCTCGCGCTGCACGCCCCGGTCATCCGGAAATTCCAAAGCCGCCTGCTTTGGGCAAGCTCTGGCGGCGCACACCCGAATACATGTGCAGGACGGTTTGAAACCATGTTTCCCTTCAACTGCAGTCTGGCACAACCTGTGTCACTACACCGTAACTCATTACACTGCTTTGCATGCGCCATGCGCGCCGGCCTTTTGACAGGTGCTTGAAGCCAGCAGCTGTGAGGGGCACCCAACAAGAACAAAAGACGCGATATTACTGACTATTCGCATCTGTGCGCGCTTCTGTTCCGCTGTAAATATACGACTTACGAGAAGAAACCGATCGCACGGACGAACGCCGTCACCTTGTGGGCTGCCAGCTCGGCGGGCTCCAGCTGGCGCAGGCATTGCAAAACCTCCACAGAAACCCAAACAGGCGCTGCCGTGCGGTCTTGCCGAACTTTGCGGATGCCATGGATGCCTGTATTGCATTGCACTGCTACCAAGGCACTGAACCGTCTGCGCTATCAAGCGCTTTGGAGAGCCAAGGCGGCAAGGCCTTGGGCAACAACGACCTTTAGCCCACAACAACGGCTTCTCAGGGCTGGTATCGGAGCCTACAGGCCTACAGAGGACCATCGCAGAAGCTTGCCACTTGGAAGCAGCGTGCTCCCAAAATGCCGGCACTGACACGGCTACTTCTGATTCACGGTATGACTCCGCCAGCCCACATCCGACCCCATGGCATGTGGCCGACCGAGGCCACCGCCTCACTCTCTGCCAGCCCGGCCCTGACAGTGAACCGACAGAGACTAACCCAATTTGCACGCACAGGAAAATGTCACAAAGGAGATTGCTCCCCGTTGCTCACATCTTCGATGTCCACGAGCATCATGCCACTATGCACACTGGAACAGATATGGACCCTGCTGCTAGTAACAGCACTCGTCGGCGTCGCAGTAGTAGTAGTAGTAGTAGTAGTAGCAGCAGCAGCAGCAGATGAGTAGGAGTAGGAGTAGCAGCAGTAGTAACAGAGCAATGAGTAGGCCAAAACTTCTGCCGACATCTGCCGACAGCCATGCTCTGCTTAGCGCGCCCGCAATCAAACTGGTCGACCAGGTAGGCGAAAGGCTCGGAAGGCTCTGGCACAGGCCCATGGCGGTTTTCTGCGGCCCTGGCCCTTGCATTTCAAGAATTATGAGAGATGCGACGCCTGGTCTGAACTCGCTTTCATGACAGCCGCTGATCCAATGCCCGGACAAATAAGCTCATACCCTGCCCATTTGGTCCTGGTCCAGCCTCTCAGTGGGCTGCCGTCCCCCCGCCACCGCAAAAGAGGATCGCTGGGATTATGCTGTGCATGCTGCATCGATGCTTCTGATGTATCGCACAAATCCATAACATCCCATAACAGGCTGTGATACATGCACTGTATTTCAAACTCAAGTTGTCACAGATACAAGTAAAACTGCAGTGCACAGGACTGTTCGCCCCAGATCATGATGTTGAAACTACACATAATTCATGACTTGTCGGCATGACACGCTCGTCTCTGGGCTTGTTTCTACCACTTGTAGACCGGTT
Organism: Symbiodinium sp. CCMP2456; assembly: GCA_905221635.1. NCBI lineage: Eukaryota > Dinophyceae > Suessiales > Symbiodiniaceae > Symbiodinium > Symbiodinium sp. CCMP2456. The sequence continues at coordinate 114,129 of CAJNDV010034374.1, read as the reverse complement.
GCCTCTTCAGGCCATCTTGTAGAATGACGATGTCCTTCAGCTGCAATGTGCGGCATGCATTCGACAGCCTGGACTTCGCCGAACATCGGCAACTTGACCAAGGTTCGCAAATGGTCCCGAAGCAGGGGTTCTGTCAAGAGGTCTGTCCTCCAGGTGATCCTCGAGGAGCAGAGCTCGTGCAAACTCCTCGCGGGAGTTTTAAACATAGGTTTGCAGAATCGAATGGAATCGCGAAGGACGGATTGGGACGGGAAGGGAGGATACCAAGGAGAAGCTGCACAAGTCCTCCGGGCTATCTATGAGTCGAGGCTGCTTCCGTGGATCTTCCAGCAACTCCTGGGGGTAATGCAAGCATGTGCAGTAGGCCTCGACCAGGAGCCCTTTTCCCCTTTTCTGGCCGAGTGTCCACAGGCCAGCCGAGCTCTCGGACCATCTGCCGCTCCTCCTCCGAGAGCTTGGCCATGGCCATGGCGAACGCCACCGCGCCGCTGCGTTCCGCTACGCTTTGCTTCGATCTTCTTCTTCCTTGCGGACGGCGGGGCAAATTTAACGCTAGACCTTCCAGGTCAGATGTGGATCCATAGCACTTGCTTCGGCAGCTGGGGGATGCGCGCACGACATTTCACAATGCAGGACATGAACAACGAAACTGGGGCCAAAACACCGCAGGACATCCATCACCAACGCATGCACACTGCAGAGCAGTAAGGCCTTCGGCTTTTCTTGCCCGCTGCTCTGGTCGAGAAACGGTCTCGTGGGTTCTTGGATGCTGGCACATGGCTTCGCACGAACTGCTTGGGGCTTTACCCGATGGCAGTTGAAACGCGAAGGTGCACTCGGCAGTTCGTTAACGGCCGCGAGGGCATCGTGTCACCCTGCGAGGCGACGGCAAGACCACCGGGCTGAAGACTTCTCAGAGGCAATCTCTTTAGCTCTGAGACCATGAGAAGGCTCCATCCAGCAGCTCCCGCTGCTTCATTAACAAGTTCTAATCCATTCCCAGATTTGTTTGCTTTCCCTCCCACTCAGCACTTCACTCTCATTCCGCTCTCAACTGCCAGATCAAGCAGCCAGCGCAACTCTCAGTCTCCAGCGGCCTTTCAGAACGACAAGGGCCCGCTTTGCAATGGAGCTCTGATTGAACATTCTGGGAAGCGGGGCCTTCGTGGGATTATGTACGCTTAAACAGCCTTCTCAGCCGTGCCATCTGATGATGCAGGAGCCATGGCCTGGCAAACTTTTGTACTGCCTCCTCGACCTCCCACTGTCACTCAGGCCTGCCCGGGCTGTTCAACGGCGGTGGCCACCTCCACAATAATCAAGCAGACGCTCGAGCATGTGATGCCGTGATGCCACAACCTGAAAAACTGACAGTGGCATTGTTTGGTGCAGAGCCAGAAAGCGCCGGTGAAACGCTGGCTTCGTTTCCATATCGGTGCCAGGCCTCGGATGGAAGCTGGCTGGAGCTGGCGTCGCCCTCCTGATCGAACAAAGTCGCATCACCGGACACTGACGGCCAACCGCCCCGCTTGCGCAGGAAATCAGCCTTTGCAGGCGCATGAGCTGCCACGGCAACCTCCTGGAGCAACACCAAGCAGGCCGATCCGTTGTGAGAAACTGTACGAAACTCTGTATCGTAGCTTCACCACATTTAAACACCGCATTCCCGATGGCTTGACCACAACTGCTCAAAGAAACATCACGGCTTCACCACAGATCACCACAGCAGCGGGGAATCATGCCAAGCATTTCCTGCAACCTTTATGCGGGGTTTGGCTCGTTTCAACACAACTGTTGCTCGGACTGTTCGGGGCTCACATTTACACCCTTGAAGCGTTACATGACGCTACATGCTTGCGCGGGCTTGCCATCGGGATTGCTGTAATTGAAGCGACAAAGCTGACCTGTGGCACTGGTGGCGCCGGCGTTGATGCGAGGTGCGCCTGCTTGCTGCCAACGGTTCGGTTGCTCTACAGCGAAAAGCCTGGATCTGTCCCCGGAAACCTTGGGCTCTCATGTCCGCAAAGCCTGGATCATCGTGGCTTTCTGCTTTGAGTAAGCAGCCAGCTGTCCAAATCGCTGATCCACCTGCCAGCTGCTGGGACAACTCGAGAGTGCGAATCGCTGCCGAGAACTATCTGTCTTGGCATTGGCCAGTCTGTACCCAGCATAGCCACATACCCTGCTCAAGTCAGGGCAGCCAATCCAACAAATAAACACAGCCACTGCCTCCCCACAACTCTGCACTACGTCTGCCAGCTGTAGGAGGTAGTCATGGATCACCTGACCCAAAGCTCCGGCACGCAGCCAATATCTACACATTGAAGACCATAAATGGCTAAAAGCTATGAAGCTTATGAAGTCTGATGGTCGAACCGAGGCTTGGTCGGGCAGTGGTGGCTCGCTGGGATCCACCAAATAGTCCACCTCGGCACCAAGGGCTTGACATGATTTGACCAGTAGTACTCTTACATGATAGTATTTTGATATTCATGCTATAAACTCAACAAATCCCATAATACCAGATAACTCGTCTCTCACAGGTCCTGATTCCAGAGTCCGACGACGTCACTGCTTTTGCGTGAGTCTCATGGTCGCACCCAACTCACGGAGCCTGTGTTTTGGCTTAGGCTGCCTGCATTTTCCATAGGGGGAAGATGGAGCTGCACAGCCTGCAGCGCTTGCAGAAAAATCATGCTGGAAAAAATCTGGTTCATGTGCCAGCGACGCCCAACGAGCTGCAGCATCCTGCTAGACTCTTCTCAAAATCTTGCCGGCTTGGCCATGTCGGTCACGACAGCCAGGGCACCAAACAGGGACCTCATGGAAAGGCAGTTGCCGTGCAGCTCAACACATGGATCGTCATGGAACTATACTGCGGCCTGGCTGCTTCAAGCTGGAGGTTCTGTCATCGCACTGCCGGCAAATCAGCCTCTGGAACAAGTGTCTGTCAGCTATCCATCTATCTATCTATCTATCTATCTATCATTAACTATCTATATGCGCGCCTGCTTGCCTGGCAGCTTGATGACCTCTGTGTGCGTGTGTGCGTGTGTGCGTGTGTGCGTGTGTGCGTGTGTGCGTGTGTGTGTGTGCGTGTGTGTGCGTGTGCGCGTGTGTGTGTGTGTGTGTGTGTGTGTG
>CAJNDV010034374.1:44969-110888 GCA_905221635.1 Symbiodinium sp. CCMP2456 | reverse complement strand
AAAAACCACAACAACCAACAACAACCAACAACAACCAACAACAACCAACAACAACAACAACAACAACAACAACAACAACAACAACAACAACAACAACAACAACAACAACAACAACCACAACGACAACGACAACGACAACGACAACGACAGCGACAACGACAACGACAACGACAACGACAACGACAACGACAACAACAACAACAACAACAACAACAACAACAACAACCGCAACCGCCGTGGAGAGCCAGTAGTGGTACTGGTACTGATGAACATAGTCATGCCAGAAAATGCATACTAGCTACCAGCGATCGCTGTCGTTAGTGTTGCTGCGCTGGCGGTGGCGGTGGCGGTGGCGGTGGTGGTGGCGGTGCTGGTGGTGGTGCTGGTGGTGGTGCTGGTGGTGGTGCTGGTGGCGATGCTGGTCCTGGTGGTGGTGCTGGTGCTGGTGCTGGTGCTGGTGCTGTTGGTGCTGGTGCTGGTGCTGGCGCTGTTGGTGCTGTTGGTGCTGTCGGTGCTGCTGTTGCTGCTGCTGCTGCTGTTGTTGTTGTTGCTGCTGCTGCTGCTGTCGTTGTTGTCGTTGCCGTTGCCGTTGTTGCCGTTTTTGCCGAAGTTGACGTCGTCGTCGTGGTTCGATGACAGCGGCGGTTGTGATGAGGCTGCAGATGCTGGCGATGACAAGGAGGAGATGGAACCTGCAACCTTTGGCGCACTTGCCCGCAGAAAAGCCCTGAGAATCTCCAAAGACACGAGCCACACATGCATATCTCTCTAGCTACCCTGACACACGGGAGGCCTTGTCACCCAACTCTTTCTTCACGGCATCGGAACCAATCTTGTCGAGCTTGTCGATTATGACACACGTCTCCGCGAACCTTGAGTTGTCTGCTTTGCTGGCCGTGTGCGGCGCAGGTTGCCAGGGATCTCAAAGCCCATGGGCCTGTGGTTTGGCATGGAAGCTTTTTCACCAAGGGGGCCCTTGCTTGCTTTACAAAGGCATAAGTCCTAAAACCTGAGACCTCTCTTGAGAACCTCAAAGCAAACGCCCAACCCTGCAACCCCTTTGAAACCCTCCATACCAAAAAACCCTCTCTGAAACCTCAGCACCAAGCTTGTCAGCAGGCACTCCGGCGCTCGTCAACACTGCGCCGAGCACCTGCAAAGCGCTCGTCCGCTGAGTGTAGTAACTCTAGGAGATCTTCTCAACCTTCTGAAGTTTCCGGGGTGCTTCGACTACGAGGACAGCGAAATACGATCCTGCAGGGGGAGCAGCCTAGATGCTACGCGCGTGACTAGAACGCAGCAGCTTCGTTTGTCTGACCGGGGGCTGCGTGCAGCAGCACATTGCACCCTGCAGTGGCAGCAGAGTCCAGCAATCGCCAGGTCTAGACGACATGAGGTTTGAACGATTAAGCTGGTAGTTGCTGGTGAGCCTACGTCTACAGCGACTACACCTGGAGAAGCTTTTGGCGAAAATGTTTAAAACACTGTTCTTTAGACATCATGCTGCACTTGCAGTGCTGCTTCTGTAAGGAGCTCGCGCCTGCTGCCTGCCATAACCATTGCAAGCATGTAAGGAAGGCTAATGATACAAAGAGAGGGCTTGCGTATCGATGCAGGAGCAGCACCTATGGAAATGCATATAGCCAATCGATGATATATTTATAATATAGCCTGTACAAGTAGCACAGGACTGAAAGAAACACACTCTGATCAATCGCATCACTGACTTAGATGCAGATTTCAGACACCAAGGGAACCCTTCCCAAGATCTGAAAGGTGCCTTGCGGGAGTTGATCTTTAGCCCGATGTCCTTCGATGTGATGCCGACCTGTCAGGAACGGGACTTTCCTGACGGCATGATGTGTCGTAACTCAGCGAGGCTTCCGCCTGACTGTTTTCTGGGGGGGTTGCATGATTGTATACGGACGCCGATCTGTGAAAGCCTGGCGGCATGTGGCATGTGCTTGCTAAACTTGCTAGCCACATTGTGCATGCCCATAGATGCACGACCCCTCCACGGAAAGAATTGGGAAGAATCGAAGCAGTTGGGAAGAATCGAAGCAGTTCTATCTGGGATGCCGGCACTTTCGAAGAAGGTGACCACGGCCGAAAGAAGTTCGGCTTCCGCCGTGACCTGTCTGGCGTGGATGCTTGCATGGGCGGATTCTTGCACGGCTTGCCACACCCTCCCCAGGGCATCCTCCGAATTACTCCTTTCACGGAAAATGCTTTATCATATCCAGGGGAAGCATGATACAAGGTCAGTGGTGCACGGCTTCACAATGACCAGGTATCGGACATATTGCAATGGCCACTGAAGCATTCGGACATGTGTCATTACCGGTTGATGCACCTATACGCCTTAAAGGACCGGTTTTTTGCCTCCTACTGAGCAAGGACGTGCCGCATTGCAGGGTGGTTAGTCGGCTTCAGAACTGCACAAGTAAGCCCCATGTTAAGGCGTACCAAAGGACCGGTTTAGGGTTTAGGGTTTAGGCCCTAAACCCTAAACCCTAAACCCTAAACCCTAAACCCTTTAAGGCCCTAAGCTTTAAAGCTCCTGCAGCCTGAGACCTGGATCCGACACCTCGGGGCCGAACCTGGAGGCCTTGGGGACTGGCGACACTCGGAGACCTCCCCTTGGGGCCCAATGTAGGGGCCTGAATAGGGTTTCGGGTGTAGGGTTTAGGTTTTAGGGTTTAGGGTTTAGGGTTACTTAGTATACTAGAATTAGAGTAAGGAGCCCCCAAAATAGTGTAGGTTATTTTGTAGGCCCCTATCTTAATGTCTAATCAGCCTTACATAGCTGGCAGAACACTCCCTGGAGCCCCGTGCCGTACCTCGGAAACACCCACCTCGGAGCAGGGTTGAGCGGGTTTCGGCACGCATGCCCAGATTAGACTGCACACTTGCCAACGTCGGCTTCTTGTGAGGCCTCTGATCCATAAACCGTTTTTTTGAGCAGGGGCTGCAATGCACAAAGCCCTGATCCATAAACCCTAAACCCCTAAAGCCACAACCCCTGGCTCAGCTTTTTTCAATCAAAGCGTCCGAGACTTCTCGAAGCCTGAACTGCTCGGATCTTCCAGTTTGAACCGGAGGAATGCAGGAACTGAACTGAAGCTACCCGGATCCGACTGTAAGGGGCCGAGGACACCTAATCTCAACAAGTATGTAAACGGGATAACTGTCAACTAGAAGCCAAATCATGTGGCAAGCACCTGTGGATAGGGAGTGCCGAACCATTACACGAAACACGAGCCAGGTCGTATGACAGAAGTCTTGCACCAATCTATGTCCGCGCAGAGGCAGGGAGCCAATCCGTATGGAACGGCAAAACTGCAACCTTCACCAACTCCTGGCGTGACCCGGCCACATCACAATTTTGGGGATCTTTGGAATGCGATTCTTGTTGCCTTGCTGGCACTTCGTTGGAAATAGCGTTGATGCGGCACTTTGTGGCGCATGCGAAGGTTCAGTGACGCGCGGGTACGCCAGGGAGACTAAAACAGTTCTGAGAGCAGCATGCTGCTGAAAAGCACTTCTACGGGCCCGAGGCACTTGCAGCTAGAGCCTTGAGTGGCAGACAACGCTTCAAGCAATAGGCCTAATGGAAGCCGCTTCGAAGAACAAACCTCGCAAGGCTTCCGGGTTGTTTTGGAAAAGTGATTTTGGAGAGGCACCTTCTTGCTCCATGCCCAGACCAGGTGCCTCTTGAAGGACGTAAAGCGAAGGCACTTGGGGCTTTGAGGCAGGGAAAAGGCGGAGCCGTGAAGATCCACTCAGCCGGCACCGGAGTGCCTTCGTTTCTTCGGATCTGTCTCTGCAACCTTCTAAAGATCCTCTGTGAAACCTCCACTATACTCTTGACCACTACCGAGCCTGACTGCCCACCCTAGAAGCCCTCAGTCTCACCCTAAGCCCTTAACCCTAAACACCCATGCTTCTAGATCTTCCAAGCTCAGGCAATGAAGTACTGCTTGAACGGCCCAGGGAAGCGTCCGCCTTTCTCGAGGATGTCCTGTAAACGGTGCAAGATGCCGAGCTGCAGAATTACGGCTATTATTATCATTGTTGCTGGTTGTTAATCTTGTTGTTAATGCTACTAATTATGTTTATGTGTCTTTATTGTGAATGTCATGTACTACTAGTAGGAATATCATCAACGCATAGCATTCTAATGCTGTTTGACAGTCAATATTCTAAGCAGCATTAAAACAGTTATGGTTGTTTGTTCATGATGCCTGTTTCGCATCATTTAACGATATGAATATTGTTACTGCTACTACAGGTTCCTATGTTTTGTTCGTTTATCATTTTACTTCGCGTTATTATGCCGAAAACTTCTACTTAGGTTTTTCTTGTCGAGTAATCCCTTCCCCCCTTTATCAAAAACCCCCTAAAAATAAAACCAAAAAAAACTTTTGTGAAATCCCTCTGAAAACATCCCCGCCAATTGAAACTTTTCATTGGGGGGGCGGAAGGGGCGGAACTTACGCAAAGGCATGTTGAGGCTATGGAGTTGGCCTTTCATATAGATTACAGCACAAGGAGCTTTAGATCAAGTACCATATAGACACATATGTTTTTGCATGCATGCATGCATGCATGCATGGATGGCTAGATAGGATAGATAGCGTAGATAGGAAAGATAGGATAGATAGGTAGATAGATAAAGATAAACAAATAGATAGATAGATAGATAGATAGATAGATAGACAGACAGATAGATAGATAGAAATAGGAATAGACACTAACATAGAGATAGAGAACGATATAGACATGGACATAGATACACAGATAGACACAAAAACACACCTTGCTTCATTGCTTCTACAGCTTGTTATAGCAAGGATGTCGACAATACCAATAACTCTTATGCCAACCGGACAACAGTGTGTCCTGGGTCTTCTCCAGAGCCTTGAAGCGGTTGTAGAAATTCTGTAGGCCGGGGTACGGCGTGAGGACCTCGTCTTCCATGCAGTAGGAGGACGTATCAGTTCGCAGAAATGGATCAGGACGAAAAAGGGATGAGGTCGGGAAAAACGGATCAGGAAACACACGAAAAGGATCACGATGTGCCTGTATCAGCTCAGGTGTCGGCTGCATGAGGGTTTCATACTGGCCGTATGGGATCATAGTGCTGGGTGTCTCAAGACCTACATGTAGATGAAGCCTATGGCCTAAGGGTCTTTGATGAGTCCTGGTGTATGTCACGCCCTCCTTGGTCTTGGATGTCACGCCTTCCCTGGATTTGGATGAGTCCTGTTGTATGTCACGCGCCCCTCGGTCTTGGATTAGTCCTGTTGTTTGGCACACCCTCCCTCGATCTTGGATGAGTCCCAAACACGCCCTCTTTGGTCTTGGACGCATCCTGTTGTATGTCACGCCTTCCTTGATCTTGGATGGGTCCTGTTGTATATCACGGTTCCTTTGGTCTTGGATGAGTCCTGCACGAGCCGATTCGCGGGGGCCTGTCTCCGAGCAGGGCCTAGGGCCTAGGGTCGGGGATCCGATTGGTGCTTCGGGGCGGCCGATTCGCATCTGGGATTTTTCATACCTGCAGCAAAGATTCTCTTCACTCGGTGCTTCAGGGTCCAAAGGCGAGAAGGTTCAAGTTCAAATCCCAAGGCGAGGTGTTGCAACTTTGCAACCACGAGAATGAGGCTGAGAATGGGAGCGTTGAAAAGCAATGACTTCTCGGAATCGCTTGACTCTTCTGGCCACCCCAACCTCCCGCACGAACCGACTCCGGACCAAGGAGCACAGGCCCAGCACAAAGTGTGCTATGGCAAATGCTGATACACACGCGTTTACACAGATTGTTTCAAATTTGGATGTTCTGGTCGGACTGCCTCACCGAACATGTAGTTAACCAGGCTGAAGGCAACGCCAAGGCGCTGTGGGCTTGATCAGCGTCAGGCAGTGCAGCATCCTTGAGCGGTCTGGCATTGTGTAAAGTCAGAAACTTCGGTGTAGGGGCATGGGAGTGAGGACTCGTAACGTTCGTAAAGTAACAGCCGCAAATCAATCGCTTCTCCGGTGGGTACGGCTTGATCTTAGCTTCCTGAGGCAGCTGATGCTTGAGACTGCCACCCTGAAGATTACAAGTTCAAGAGGTCCTATAAAGCTCAAAGTAATCGGCTCATGTACAGCCACGGAGTCGATCGGTGATTGATGAAAGCAATGGGTTCCCATTTCGCACACAAGCGTGCTACACAACAAGCTCGTACTCTTGAAAGGTGTCCTCAAAGCCACGTAAATCCCGATGACCTTGCCGTAAATTCGAACACTCGCAACTCCATAACCCTTTTCATGCGGAAACTAGGTCAGCAACACAAGCCGAAACAACCAAAAACCGACACCCTAAACCTGCCCAAGTAGAAACCTCTTGAGTTTGGGGTTCTTGAAGCTGCTGGGTGCTTTTGGGTGCGGGTGTAGGGCTGTAGGGTCACACTTTGGGGCCTTTGGGGTTTTGAGTTTAGGTGTTTGGTGCTTCTTGGTTTAGGATACTGTCGACTAAGCCAAGGGTCGTGAAGAGCTTGCACTCGCCTACCGACACGCCACTAGCGGTGAACTTGCCAGTGTTGCCGCCTGACCAGAAACCCCCGCAGCCCAATGCCTCCGAACCAGGATCCTGAATAGAAAAACAATTTGACACCAGGATGATGCCCTCGCCCGGTCACAACTTGGCAAACCAGAGTGAAATCCGCCAAGCAAACTAAATGGGTTGTACATTGGCGCAAGAATGCCTTGCAGGGGAAAGTGTTTTGGTGTTTTGCTCGGAAGCGTAGTACGGCACCTTCAGCACAGGCATAGGCACAGCGCTCAGCCTCCTATCCATCAACCAGACAGCCCTAGATCCAGGCGGCCTCTTTCGAAGTTTCTGTGCGGCGAGCCCTTTTTTTGAGCAGGGACTGCAATGCAGAGCCCTTCATGTGCAGACCTCAAGCTCTCCGCAGTAAAACGCCTGCACGGCACGGCCTGAAAGAAGTGCAATATGGGAGTTTCAGAAAATAGGGGGCCCTAGTATAGTACCCTGAATAGTAGGATCCTTATTATAAGGACCCCCAAAATAAGGTACCCCTAATTTGCGGAAACTCCCATATAAACATGATAGATTTCCTCCCGCGGGGTCCGCGAAGTTGGAACTGCCGTGTTCAGTGTTTGAGGTTAAGGTTACCATGGGCACCTTTGCCGGCGATCTTGATGTAGAATTTCTCCAAGTACTGGAGATACGCATGGATGCCATACTCCTTGGACGAAGAACACACAGACGCTGTTGCTACATAGTAATAGAGCAGCAATGACCCAGAGCATTCAAGATAGAAGCCCCACATCACACTCACCGCTCACAAGGCTTTACTAAGTTACTACACTCCAAACTTTGTCCCCTGAAATCATTGTGTCAGCCTATAGATACCCAAACGATGAAATAGCCCCACGCCGACAATGATGGCCACATCCCCGAGCAATACCACGACGAGCGTGCCAGTGAAAAGTATGACCACACCGCAGCAGGAGCCCGGTCCCCACCGGTTTAGGGTTTAGGGTTTAGGGTTTTTTCCCTCTCGCATTGATGAGAACTATGCCCACGGCGAGGTCTGTATCGGACTATCAAGGATGCAATGATTCAGTTGCAACTTAACGAGTTGTCATGCTGCATCAGTTCACGACTGGTGGCTCTGGACGGCCAAAATGGCCAGCTGCACATGTCCCGTCCACAGTCAAAAGATCTTTACGAGAGTACATGCACATCGTTACCGTTCCGCCTCACTTGTCTCGCAGTCCACTCACTTTGCTTCACTACATGACCTGCTTTCTTCTCTGCACGACCATCCCATCTGTGCAAAATGAGCTTGGTTGCATTCCTGACAGCCGGGAATGATGCTCACCAGGAGTACTTCCTCCTTCCAGCTACAGCACCCAAAGGTCAAGGATGACAGCCGGTTCCACGCACAGATCTTCGGCCAAAACTGTTCAGTTGCCAGCGAGAATACAGGAACAAAAAGTCCCTTTCAAGAGTGCAATAGAATGCAGTCTGGCTCCATGCGCAGATCCTCGTATAGGGGCCTTAATAATTACAATAGGGTTTTGGGGCCCATTGTACTATCATTAGGGTTTTGACACTCACACGCGGACAAGCCTGGCAAGGTCATTAGGGTTTAGGGTTTAGGGTCTTGTGTGAATAATAGAATGCATTTGACCAAATTTGCACCGCACCACGTAAGTAACAGGCCACGAGGAGCCTATTTCGAGCGAGCATGCGCGCCGCGCATGCCTCCCCTAATCAATTCTCGGCTTGAACGTAAGAAGCCTTTGATTCATATTACCACGATGCTTATAAATCCTAACCCTTCAACCTATAGCCCCAAAGCTCTTGAAAATGCCAGGGGTCTCGGTTGTGCTTGGCCGTGTCGGTGTCCTCCCAGAAGGCGCGGAGCTCCTCGGCCGAGCATTTGTCCTTCAGCTGAAGCTGCAACAAGTCTGCTCCAGAGGTTCAGGGCAGTGAGATGATGTGAAATGTAGAAGCAATAGTAATTGAATAGGGTTTTGGTGTATATTATACTACAAGTATCACAAGGAACCCCCAAAATGGTAGTGGTACCTATTTAGGCTCCTATAGTAATCGAAGCAAGAACACAAGTGGGAGAAGCATCGTTCACATGTGTAAAAAAGCTGATCACGCTTCTAGTCCGTTTGCTCAGACAAGCCGTTTGGCTTCGGATTCAGCGTGCGGCTGTACTACCAGCTGAAGTCTATGGCTCCTCCTCTCTAGAATATGGCTCTTCCTCTCTAGAATCGAGAGTGACTCTCAAGTCTTCAAGCAACGTCAACAAGCCGTAACATGTAGTGCCTGAGGCCGTCGGCATTAAACCTCCAGCCTCAACCGCCTGGAACCTCGCTGCCTTCAGGCCGATGGTATTCTGGTACTTGCCCAACTTCTGGTAGATGTCCTGACAAAGCATTCGGCGGTTATGCTGTATAAGGGTGCCCCGTTACGGTAAGGTGCTTAGCTGAATCACCACCAGTTCGGGTCTCGCCGAAGCCGGACCAAAGATACTTTTCGACGACCCACATCTGCATTTGGATCTCGCCAAGAAACTGCTTGCAGTGCCAGCCGCAGGCTAACATTCAGCGGGCCAACTAACTGTCTGACGGATGTGGACTGAACGGGTCTACGAGTCTGGGATTGAAGGGACTTCAAAAGGAAGCTGTAGACACAGATTCTCCGTCCCTGGCCATCTCGACGAACCCTCCGTGCAATCCCAAAGCCCTCATGGCAGAGCCCGCAACCCCGCTCCTCGGCCTGCGAAGCGATCTGCAGCGAGATGAGGTACCTGACGGTACTTACATCCAGCGCCCCAGAGACTTCTGTGAATAGAAAGGGTCCAAACACCTACAACATGGTTTTGCGGAGTAGTGTGATATGATCGGAATCGGAGAAACGAATCATAATACATCATACTCCCATGCTTGAGGCTCCGGCATTGCGCCCCCGAACGTACGTCAAGAACAAAGCCGAGCGAAGATTTCTGGGCCGGGGGGCTCCTCATCGTTGGCGCCGCCCAGGGCTGGCGAGCACTTGGCGAGGTAACTCCTTGGTTTCAGACGTTCTTTCCGGAATCGCATGTTTGGATACTCACACTCCTGCGAATCTCGGGTTCAACACTTTCTGCACTCGCAGTCTCGGACAAGTCATGCGAGATTTAGGCAGCAGGTCTCAGGCTCAGGGGAAACCAAGGCTCAGGCTTGCTCAGCACAGCAACCGACATTCCGACATGTTACACGTCGGCCGACTGTCAAAACTGCACGCAACTAGCTCAGAAACAACAGAAAACTAACTTCACATTTACCTCAGCAATGCGGCTTCCGACACCCCACACAAAGGAACTACAGGATCTCCTGCATAGTTGCACGCAGCCAGCAAAGCGATGGAAGAAAGTTACAAACATGAGGGCTGCACATGCTGCGCTTGGAAAGCGCAGACCCTCATTGTCGAGCTTGAGATCACTTTTTGCATCGGAGGTTCAGCTCTCATGGCTGCACTTCCATACATGGCTCAAGAAACTCGCGGGGACCACCTCAAAAACACACACACGATCGAGAGCAAGTTGTGAATAATGCGAAACATAAGTAGACATGTCGCAAGATAGCGGGCTAGCATGAACACCTTTGGCCCCGTCAGCACCACAATTGGAGCTTCAGAGGCCGATTATCGGCAGCTCCCTTTGGGAGAAAAGATGTCGTGAATGCCACCTATCCTGCTGGTCACGCGCGACTGGCTGAAAATGAAAAGCATCACGCCGCCTCCACGCCGATAGTCGTCCCGCCCTGTGGGGGCATGAAGCCCAGAGCCTCTTCACCACAGTTCTTCCCACGAACTTTCCGAGCTGGCATCTTCGAAGCAGAGAAGCTCGATAGCCACCTACTCATCATCGTCACCTTCACGGCTTGGGCCACGCCATATCCCCCCCATGCTCCATGGGCGAGATTCCACAAACCAGGTTCCTCAAACACGGCAACCATGATCCCTGCAAGGCAGACCCAGAACAGGACGTAGACGAGGGCGCACAAGACACCAATGCACTCCATCATCTGAAACTGTCTGTTCATGTCCTCGATGTCGGACTCTGACAGGAACTTCTTTAGGGAATCTGGCGCCTCGTAGATGGGCGGAGCACAACAGCGGCGCTGCATGACAACGACCATCTCTTCCGGCGCAGGGGGCGGAAGGTTGCCCATAGTCGATGCTGGAGGTTTGCAAGGCGAAAGACAGGGACTGACCGAAGGGCTCCGCTGAGTCTTGAGCCGCCGCCAAAGCTTCAGAGTGGACAAAGAACCCCGCTGAGACGAAACGTCCGTTGAAAACAAGTCAGTCGAATGGGCCATTGCATGATGAAAAAGACAGTTCCAAGAGGGAGAAGGAATTCTTGGGCACACCTCCCCCAAAGAAAAGACAAAGTATCTGCTTGAATTGTTACATTCCGCCTGATGCGCCCCGACAATGCACGAACAGGAATGCGGCCAGAAAGTAATCAACACTACGTCTATCTTCCACGTCATGCCCGTTCCTATCACGGAAGTTCCCTTCAACGTGCTATCCTAACTCGAAGGCCACGGTGCAGCTCGGAACGAAGAATCCGTGGGACGCAACTCATTGAGCGGAGGGACAGGATGGCAAACTCGTGGCCGATCATCTTTCCTAGGAAGATGCCAGGAAGCTACGAAGACTATGAAAACACCAGGCGGTACCCAATCTTTCAGATCACAGTCACAACTCACCCTGAGTCTAAGGGGGGTGAGCTCGCGGAGACACCAAGTAACATCGACTCTCAGAAATCCCCACCGCAACTAGCCGACAAACAAAACGTTTCATAGCAGGCATCTCCACTGTATTGAGAAGCAGAAGCCTCACCATCATCACCAACACCATCGTCATTCTCCGTTTCACCTGACCCCTCATCCCGTCAGAACTTAAGGATGGGTCAGGTCGCCCGGCCACCAGGGCCTCCCATACTTTCTGTGGATGTGAAACCTTCTCGTTGATTCTCCGGAACTGTGCTATGAACCACCATCCAGTAAAATTTCAACCACCTTTCCCCCGAGTTGGTCCCCGTCTTGTGGCTTTATATAGCAGTACATTAAATTCATTAAATAAGCACGGGTCCGTCGTCTCTTGCTTGCTTGCTTGCGAGGGGTGTGGGGTCCGGTGGCGTCTGTCTTTCTTTCTTTCTTTCGCCAGGGCTGTGGCGCAAGGGGAAATCCCCCTACGCCGCGCGCTAGTGCGCCCCCGACAGGTGCGGGAGACAAAGAACGTGGCGTATTTTTTCTTTCTGCCGGGCGTCTCTCTCTCTCTCTCTCTCTCTCTCTGCATCGTGCCGCAAGAACACAGTGCACAAAGGACCCGGCCTTGGACCTCCAGAATCGGCAGCTCGCCGAAGGGCGTGGTGGGCTTGAGGTCCTCGTGAATGACAGAACTTTCAGCCCCTTATAGTCCCTAATAGCAGGTATTGGGGATACAATAGAGGGTGGTTGGGGGACACTGCAGGAGGTTTCGGACTTCAACTTTTGAGCTGAGACTTGGGGTGCTCCACTGTTGACATGAGAGTCCGAGCTGTCAACGTACGCCCAATCATCTGACGGGTTGAGATACCATGGGAGCCATGTGGCATCGTGTATGTTCAAGCCATGGGCTCGAAGGTTTCTGCAGCCCATTCTTCCGCTGAGGCTGCTACTGCTCCCGTGCCGTTCGTGTTCTCCGTAACAGCCTGGCCTGGCCCTCATCAAAGCTTGGCTGATGTAGCGATCAAGGAGAGCGGGAGGCCCGAAGATCGATACCCCTGAAGGCCATAGTCCAAGCCTTGCAAGCCCTTCAGCGCGAGACGTTAGACCCCAACTGCCCTGTGACTGCAAATGCTAAATCACATAGCCAGTGTCCACTATCACTACCTGTGAGAATGAATCGTGGTATGTAGAGGCCAGCAACAGCGAGATGACGATGAGGACAAAAGATCTGCCAAGCCCTTTGCCCGCGTTCCTTCCAGTTTGATGGGAAAACGCCTTCCCAATCCAGGCCGCCATGGTGCAGGGCAAGCCTTTCGCTTCACGGTGCATTAAGTTCGGGGATCGCATTCACTCTCACACACCAGCTGCACTCATCCGCGCTTAGACCAAAACTGAATGAAGCTTTGAAGCCATTACTAGTCAAAGCACCAGCAGAAAGAGCAGCAGCCATAGAAGTGGCAAGCAGCAGCAGTCAGCAGCCAGGGAGGAGGCAGGAGCGGCGTAGTAATCTTGCCAAGTGCATCGGATGGGCAAACCAATGTTACTGCAACTTTCTTGGCCTCAGCCTTGAGTCGGCTTCAGGCTTTTGGTGCGCCTAAACAGTCTTTAGGATCCTGTCCGGGCACAATGTCGGACCAAGCCACGCGATGGCCGGACCCTTCGCGAAGACGTTGAAGTAATGCAGCTTGACTTTGCCCAGGTCCTGCGGCCCCACAGATCACTGAAACACTGAGTCCCGAAAGCTTGATTCGAAGCGCTGGTGAGCAACTTCAGCTGGGCCAGAGGCTGAAGCCCCACAAGACTGGAAAGCTACCCTGGCAAAAAGGTGTACAGCTTGTCCACTAGAAGCTTTTATTCAACATCTTTGGGCCCCTGTCGCTGATCCTGGTTTTTCTTGATGCCTTCGAAGCAGCCCGCGAAGCAGGACATGGCAACTGCAAGTGGCTCGCCCGGAATATTTCAGCCAACGCTGCGGAGGGGAACATTTACGGCCGGGGCCCTCTCCCATTCCAGTTCACGGCTCGTGCTGTTCAAACACGAGGCACTCTGGCAGAACTGAGCAGCAACAAGGCCCCGTCAATGTCCATGTTCCACCTGGGCGCTGACGGCCGAGGTGCTCACGAGCGCCAGCTGAGGTCATGGAAACCAAGTACAATGAAAGAGCCAGGAGAACTCAACATGTAATGTAGGGCCCTAATGATTCGATCAGGGTTTCGGGGTATATTCTACTATAATTGCTAAAGAACTCCCAAAATAGTATTGGTAATTTTTGAGGCCCCTATATTAAGCATGTCTCGGCTCACTCTCATTCAAGCTGAGATTCTGGTAGTGCTCACGCTTCCTGCAGGTATTCAAGCATGCCAGCAGCCGCAAGCTCCAATGCAAGGCAGCATAAACTAGCGTGCTGAAGCCACACACACACACACACACATCACCGGTAAATGCTTGCATTGTGATCCCTGTAGCTCTTGTCTGGGGCATGAAGCCTTCACGGGAGGCCCTATGGGGAATCTAACAGAACCTGGCTGGGTGCACCGTGGGGTGTGCTGGGCCGTATGATGCCGTATGTCTCTTCCGGGCTTCAACGTCCAGGTCTGCAGACCCCGTCCCTCAAAGAAAATGGTATAGCACTTCCTGCCAGAAAGCCGACCGACGAATCTTGCACAAAGACCGATGCCTGCTCGAATTGTGTGCCAGCGTGTGCCATCCTCCCTTGTTCCTGCCTGCCCCGTTGTGTGGTCTCGAAGCGCCAACACTGAGGAATGGCGTACCACCTGCCGTGGAAGTCCAGAAGAGCCGGACGCGAAGACGTAGGCCACATAATGAAGTAAATGCATCTTGGCCGCTTCAGCGGCAGCACTGCAGCGATGGCACCTGCTCGTGCATTGCACTCCGGGCTATCATGCGCTTTTTCAGCTGAATCATTTCATGCTACTCGTCGTTGTCGTCGCAGTAGCAGCAGCAGCAGCAGAAGTCGTGGGAATGGGGGGAGGAGTGCTAGTCGCTAGTCGTGGTGGTGGTGGTGGTGGTGGTGGTGGTGGTGGTGGTGGTGGTGGTGGTGGCGGTGGTGGTGGCGGCAGTGGTGGCAGTGCTGGTGTGAATTGCGCGGTGTTTAGCAGCGGTACTGTAGTAGTCACTTAGTAATCGTAGTCGTCATTCGTTGCTGTCGTCGTCGAAGTCGCCGGCGTAGTCGTCGTTAGCAGTAGCAGCAACAACAGTAGGAGCAGCTGCAGCAGCAGGAGCACAAGGAGCGATAACAGCAGTAGGAGCAGGAGTGAGAATCGATGTAGCAATAGGAAGACAGGGGCAACAGATGACACAACGATATGCTGCAGTCTTAGTATGTCTTAGTCTGCTCTTGGCTTGAGGATAGGCCTAAACAGCTTTGCGAGTCCCCCGCGCCTGTCTCCGCCCTCATCAGGGACAGCACCATCCGTGCCTTGACAGCGGCATCATGGCAAACAGAGACAACAGCAAAGGAAAGAACCTGGCTAGAACAAACTCAAGCCTAGCCCTGGGGCAAAAGCCACACAGCCTCCAGAGCAAGAATCACAAACCTATGTCCGCGTCCCTGGCCCAAATCATGAAGCAATACGTGGTCTCTGAGCCAGGCCTGACGCCGCCTGACGGGACAGGCACAAACCCATCCAAACCCGAAGCTCTAAAGCCAGTCTAACACCTAAAGGACCTCAAACAGGGCCGAATAAAAAGGGAATAAGGTTTGGCGGTACGATAAACACTACATAGGGACTGTGGCCGGA
The DNA here is from genome assembly GCA_905221635.1 of Symbiodinium sp. CCMP2456. Taxonomy (NCBI): domain Eukaryota; class Dinophyceae; order Suessiales; family Symbiodiniaceae; genus Symbiodinium; species Symbiodinium sp. CCMP2456. The sequence goes on along the minus strand of CAJNDV010034374.1, from coordinate 95,838 downwards.
TACCATTTCTACTTTATGGTCTCTGCCGGAGTGCCAGGGATGGCGTCATCTCCGGCCGCAGCGTGACGGCTGCACCTGCGTAGGAGGCTCTGTACTATGACTTTGGACTTTACAGACTAGTGGTATCTTATTCAAGGGTTCTTGATGGTGACTGTGACTGTAACTGATAAGGTCCTGGAGTTTAATGTCAAAAAGAAGCTCGCACAAGAAGACCAGGCCAAAGAGCTCGTCAGATCGAAACGAAAGCTGAAAGCTCTTGCCGGGGCGGGCCTTCTTTGTCCTTGAAGTTGTACATCTGCTCGGTGATCTCCTCTCCAGCCTGTGCTGGCGACTACATCCCCAAACCCGACGCCCGGTGCTCAAAAGCAGGAACATGCTAGCATGAACCCTAAACCCTACGGCCTTTTTTTGAGCAGGGACTGCAATGCACTAAGCCCTACGGCCTAAACCCTAAAATGAATCCCCCCAGACCCCCGGAAGCTTCCAGCACAGAACTTTTCGGAAGCTCGCTCTCCAGGGCTCGTGAGCCCGAAAGAATCTAAGGTTGAACCCATGGGCCCCTAACATGGGCCCTTACGGGATTCTAGGGTCCCTTAATGGGTTCAACCGTAGAAAGAAACCAGCGCCTTGCGCTTGTACAAGTCTTCGTTCTCCAGCACTGGTGCCTCGTTCGGCGGGCAAGGGATGGATGGAAGCAATGGTACAGTAGAGCTCAGTAGAGCCGGTGAATGACAGAGATGATGATAGTCTGGATGACGAAGACAGGGAAGCCCCAAAAAGTAATGCACAATGAAACGCACCGGAATCTTCGAAATTGACAACCAGCTGCTAGTAATGCACTCTTTGTGATGATACTCCTGTTGGTTCCTCTTGATGTCCAATGAAGGGGAAGACAAGTGGTGTGAGTTTTTATCTAAATTAGTTTTTTTGATATCACGACAAAACTTAAGCTGCATTGGTTTGGCTGTAAGTCTCGGTGTCCAGAGTCACACTTCAGGTAGGATACACCTGGTTGGGCTGGGAGATTTAGGAGCCTTCGATTCCCGAAAAAGTCCACTGGCGCAAGCAGTGATATGCAAAGGCCGGAAAGGACTGAAGGGAACTAGACAATGCGTACCACTGGGGAGGCTGCATCATACTCCTCGAAGCCATAGAGGCGTGCTGTCTCCCTGAAGCGGTCGAAAAGCCATCGCTGCACCCGCATGTCCTCAATTCACAGGCACAGCAAAGGAAGAGCGGGAGAATTGGAGTCGGACGGGACATGAGCTCAAAATGAGGTACTTTGACCTAGCGACCAAGGCCTTCAGACCTGCAGCCCCAGAAGACCTCTCGACTCTCGACAGGACGGATGCGCGCCAGCAATCCAACACAACCAGGGACGGTTCTGAAGCCCACTGTGGAAACTTATTAATATCCATGGGCCTGTGCCTTTAAAACCCATGTGAGGAGCTCAGGCTCTACCTGAGGCTGTCCTCTGGAAAGAAGTCGCGTGTGCCGCTGGGGGGGTCCAGCGAGAAACCGCCAGACTCCTGTCTAATCGGCCCGGAAGGATCAAGAAAGAGCAGCAATGGAAATGCAGAAATTGCATGGTAAAAGCCTTAAACCGGTGTGCCAAGCCGAGCTTTGGTCATGCGATGATTAGGTACCAGCATGGCTCGCAAGGCGGCCTCAAACTCCTTGGGATCCGCAGAGCAATCCAGTTTTCGCGCTCTATGATCATCAACATCATCATCATATCCCTCCCTGTATCTCCTTCAGCCGTCCTACATCACAACAGCACCATCCTCTTCATTTGGCGCATCTTCTCCCAGGTGGCAGCAGAAGCCCCGGCCTGGGGCTCCTCCTTGGCTTTGCTCTTCGCGCCGCGCTGCACCTCGCAAGCGTCTCGCAAGCTAAAGGGGCCTTCGCCTCCGAGGCTAAGCCCGAAGTGGACTGATGCGTGCAGCTGTAGCTCTGGGGTCAGACGGTCTGACAAGGCGGCATAGGCTCTGACTCATTGGGTAAACGGACTCTGCTCTTCCACGTCTGGGACTTCACACCGCCGTCCGAATATGCAACATTCCAGCAGTACCAGGCTGAAATCCGCAGCACTGAGCCACCAGCCGTGCAGTGCCGACCCAGCCACCTGCGAGGCTGCACGTTCGCGTCTCGTGGCTTCAAATCAACTTCGCGCGACACATACTGGCAATGGATTGAACTGTCAGCCTTGCACAGGGCCCTCACCGGTCAGCGTAGCCCTGACAACCTCAATTTTAAGCAGGACCTTCGGGATAACGCCGAGGACGACTAAGAAGCTGCTAGCGATGATGGCGGTGATGACTTTATGGTCACCGTGATCGTCATCATCATCAGTATCATCATCAAGCACATCATCGTTATCGTCATCGTCCTAGCCATCGCCATTTGCATCAACATCATGTTCTTCTTCCTTTGCCAAACCTGGCTATGTCGCAATCACAGAAGCACATCCCCAAAGTGAGTGATGATGACGATTTCGATGTCAACGGATCCTCGCGAAGACAAGGGTGATTATCGCGGAGCCAAATGCACTACTACTGTTGGTGTTTGGGTACTCATATGGAGGTTTCCGAAAATAGGGGACCCCAATATAGTATCTTAAAATAATAGGATCCCTACTATAAGGACCCCAAAATAAGGTACCCCTTGTTTTCGGAAACTCCCATCTTCATCCTTAAACAGGCAGCAGGAGCCAGATCTGCCTGGTATTAAGTCTCAGTTTCGCGTCCTTCAAGCTGCTCATGCTGAGAAGGTCTGCCGCAGTCCGGCCCGCCTTGAGGAACTTGCAGCGATGAGGCTGCCTCTCAGCACGGGTAAGGGGGTGGTTTCAGATTATTATGTTATATAATAACAACAATAATGACAATATAATAATAAAAAAATAATATTATTATTATTGTTATAAGCCGAGGGCTTAGCTGTGGAGTGGAGAAGGAGACGCCGACAGAAGCTTGAGATGCTGAAAGACGACGCTTCGCATGACTTGCCGCTGCAGGTGGCCAGGCGACGAACTTGTTCCAAAGGTCCCTACAGACAGGCACAAGTTACCATGAAACCTTGAAGGATTCAGACAATTTCGCATTCTGCACGACTGGCGAGGAGCTCGAAACCATCAACCCCCATGAACCCTGCATCCCAAGCCCACCACAAAACGAATCCTCCGAAAAGCACAAAATGATGGACCGTCGTCGCAAAGCCTGGCACTGCCGCCGCGAGGACCGCGCTGGATAGAAAAGATCTGCGGACTTCGGAAACTTGGGAGTCCCTTTTTCAGATCGTATGACAACGAGTTTGCTGACCGAGGATGTATATCTGTGTCCCCAATTTTATGAAACTCCATCTAAAACTGACAAGACAGTTCTGGGAAAGCACGACAGTTCTAGGAAAGCACGAATGGAAAAAGCCCGAGAAAGCGAGGGTTCCTGGTCTGGCGAGTTGTTTTCTGTTTCTTTCACTACAAGTTTGCATTCTTGCTGTCGCTGTTGTTGGCGATCGCCGCTGCAACCTAGCGTCGAGCCGCGTGCATAGCAACTACGAATCACAGGAACAAGATGATGTAGCAACATTGCTAGTAAACTACCCCAAAACCCTCAAAAATCCTGTCTGGCTAGAGAGCTGCTGCTAATAGTACAAGGGGATACTCTTACTCACTGTCCCACCCCCGAAATCAAAGGGATCTGAGTTTCCGAAAGATGGCACGATTAAGACGCGGAAGCGTCTTATTCACTTGATGGTCCTTGACAGTCTGAACGGCATCCTCCTGAGGGTTGCACCTGTCCGTTGCCTTTTGGAAGGCCACCTCAGCAATCGGATTCTCAACATGAGCTCAGGTTGGGTTCCTTAACCCTAAACCGTTTAGGGTTTATAGGGTTTAGGGTTTAGGGTTTAGGGCTTCTAAACCCTAACCCTAACGCATGAAACGTTTGCGGACAGATTACTTCTCGCCGGCTGGCCGCAGCACTTCTCGGCCTTGTTGCTCTGCATCTGCCCTCATACAAGCTTCAAAAGCCTGAAACGGCTTCTTCCACTTCGGACACCTGAAAAGCTAGCCAAGCTAGCTAAAGACATGATCACACTTTCTGAAGTGTTTGTCGCACTATAGTATGACGACTATTCGTATTGCAGTAGTACCAGTACTACTCTTGTTATCACTCTCACCGCCACTGTGGCCTTGATGGTACCGAGCATCAAGCCAAAAACTGCAGTCTGAAGCGGATTCAAGCCCGTCTCCCGCAAAATGGAACCAGACCCCCTCTCCAGGATCTAAACCGCTTGACAACCCCACCCAAAGAGATGTACTGCCGTTGAAGCTTTGGGTATCGGTCCTCATTCTTCAAGACGGATTCTGTGCAAATATGATCTTCCCCAATTCCCGACGTACACCTATTATACCCCCCCTTTTTTCTGCACCCAGGGATCTTCTCTTCAGATTTCTTGGGGCCAGGCGGAGCGCGAAGAAGCGACTGCTCGCTGGAATGCCTGCCGTGACTGTGAACTAGGCTTCAAGGCTAGGAACTATCCAGGAATGTTTGAGGTCGTGTTGACCTTGAGCAGTTGCCCCCGCGACGGCTTCGTAATTCTTACCGAGTGGGATTCGCAGAGCATCGTGCTTCGTAACGTGATCCCCTCTACAGGCTCTACCTTGTAACAAACCCCCCAAACTCGACACTCAATCCAAGCTTCACGCCTGCCGCGCTGCACGTGGAGCACGAGCTGACCGCGCAACTGCGAAGAGTAGCCGGCTGGGCTTTTTTGTGTGCTTGGCTTGTGAACAGTTCAGTTCTGCAGAATCCTACCAGGAGCCATCAGAATCCCGCTCAACGGTGACACACAATACACCAGCAGCTTAAGGTATGCGATGTCCAGCTTCAGCAGATTCAGTCGCCGACATCACGAAATGGACAGGTGTTACTACGTGTATTGCTTCGGGCGGATATGCACGGCGCACAGCCGCAATTTCAGCTATGCCCACACTAGTTCGAAGCGGCAGGGAGCATGACCTCGACCGTCGTGATGGCAATGCTGAAAAGCAAGTAAGCAGACGGATGCAGGTGCTTTCCTTACTAGTCGGCTCATGGCTCTTGGCGACCGGAGCGTCAAACCTGAACCATAAAGCCGTAAAGCAGAAGTCTACGCAGGGTCATGAACAGCCACCACCAAATGCCTGGTAGCGCCATGGTCGAACTCACGAAGGCGTCGGCCTCCAGAGAAAAAAACAAAACACGTCAAGCTACTCCCAGCTCCTGCACCTAAGCAGTGTTCTCGCTTTTGAACACATGACTGGAACTTCAAGGGCATCACCCGTCACTCAGGCAGAACGCCTCACTGCAAGTCCCAAACCAGCCCCGAAACTCCAAAGATCTGGCCTGCGAGCTGCCTCGATGCCTCCGCATGCCGCGAAGGCTGTGACTGTTTACATACTATATATATATATATATATATATTGTATATACTATATATACTATATATATACTATATGTACTATATATACTATTTATACTATTTACACTGTCACAACTCGGAGAAGCTCTGAGGCGTCTTGTCCGAGTTCTGAGAGCGTAAACCATCACACAGGGCAACTCCGATGAATCAATAGAAAGGGCCTATTCAACTCATCGCCATAACCATACAAAACAGTGCGTACATGGACTGCACGAGTGAAGCTTAATCCACGAACTTGCTTCTGCGAATTGCCTAATGCTGCTAGAAGTTGAGGCCATGCGAAACTGCCCACACGATGAATCAATACGAGATCGGACTAGCTGACTAGCAGTCATGCATCATAGTTGGTTCTTTGGCAGAAGGCAGTCCCTCAACGAGAGAAGACCTTGGGCGATGGAAACCCATGCCTCGCCACACGCAGCAATGCCGCGACGGCGAGTGCTGCAGCACCACGTGCGAGGCGTCTGAAAGCCATTGGGGACGAGTGTCTGCGAAGTTTAGATTGGGACGTGTTCTGCTGGATCGCCTGTGGTACGGCCTTGGGTTTCTTGAGCTTGTGCAGCTTCGTCGGCTGTCGCGATGAGTCAAGTAAGTAATGTCCCACATCATGTCGCGCCGAACCCGCAAACGTAAGACCAGGGGCTTTCCTGAAAATTAGCCGTCGCTGCTGGGCATCTTGACGCTGTAATTGTAGCGAAGCGATAACAGAGTGCTAAGCCGAGTTGAGTTATGTTCGCAATTGTCCATGTCCTTTTCTCCTACTCTGCATCTAGAAGCCGCAATGGCTGCAATGATGCTAAGATCACCACTGGCGACCCTAAATGCAACCTGCACGTCGGCCTTTGTCAGGTTTGCGGCATCCAGAAAACCGGTGTATGGAATAGACTTCTGCTGAGCATCCATGGGGGTTACAGCACTCGAGCATTTCGACGCTGCACTCGCGGCTATGTCCGTCGCAAGCCGGGCGGAGGGTGAACATCTGCTGGCCTGCGACTCTGATTTGTGCGGAGGCAAGCAATGATGTCTCAAGAATGCGGTTCGCACATCTGCATGGCGGCACTTCCGAGGCAACGCGAAATCCAGAACCCCAGGCAAAGGCCAAAGTAGAAATGCCCAGAACCCCATGTTCTGGTTGCAGGATCTTCTCCTGGTACCCTTGCAAGGATTCCACTAACCTCGAATAACCTACTGCGTCCAACTGAAAGTCTCGAAGGCCTCCCTTCAAGACCACAACCGCCCTTCTTGGCCTTCTCACGACTCCGGGGCTTCCTGGCCAGCGTCCTCCTCCGCTTCCTCCGCCCCTTCCTCGCCCTCGGGGCTCCGGCGGCCACGGGCCTGGCTCGCAAGGCCGACAAAAAAGCGTACATTCAGAGATGAAGCAAAGATCTCCCAGTTCCCCACAAGAAGGCACCAGCAGCGGGTCGTATCGTCAAAGTTCCCAGGCATCTGCCGGATAATTACACGCCAGGCCCTGCCTTGTAGGTCATCAAAGTGTGGAAAGCAGGCCTGGGTGCAAACCCATCAAAACCCGGAGTCATTTGGCACTTCTAAGGGAACCCTCCACTCTGCGACCGCAGCTATCATACGACTGGAGGCACTCATTGCTGCAAAGCCGCGTGAGGTCGGCACTGAACTGATCCATAGGACCCTGGCCGTAGACATCCTCGACACATGTCTCACGTGACAATGCAACTTTGGCGATGGCCAACAGCTCTTCTGCCTGGCCGAAGCAACGTGAATAACAACAAGCATGGATGCCGTCGACTATACCACTCAAATGATGAGGAAAGCACAGCAACGCTACGTTCACATCGGATACCTTGGACAGTGTAAACTCTGCACTCTGCAGCTCCCAGCTACTTTCACAAACCCTACCTACGGCCCTACAGAAACCTTTCCACAAAGGTTGCTGGCCCAGCGACGCCAATGATCAGTCGGGCCTGCTTCGCGACCTGCAGATTTTTGTAGTCAGTGGAGATGCTGATCACTTCCCAGAGGCACAAACATTTCCTCCACTTTCGCAGTTCTTGAATATGGGATTTGCACCCGTTGTAGATGTAGGGGAAGCAGTTCGACAAGAATCCGTTGTGATGGGATCCCAAATTCAAGCCAAAAATTCAAGGGCTCAAGAAAAAGCATCAGTCCCTCTACCCCTTTTTGAGGAGGGGCTACAGTGCACATGCCCTCTACCCAAAACCCCGAACACCTAACGCCACAAACAGCTTAACACTCTCGACTCCGCATCGGTTTGTAGCTAGCCCTAAACCCTGAACCTTTTTTGCCTTAAACTCGAAAAGGCCCTTTCTTGAAGCCAGCTGGGAAAACCCTAAACCCCCAACCCCTAAACCCAATTGTTTTACTACACAGGCTTGATTGCAGCTCGCCCGGCCAAGTCCCCTCGCAGCACATCGCACTCCCGGCGAGATGCGCAAGGCTAAGTACGCACAAGTCCTCATTATCTTACGAGATAATCCGTCGGATACGCGCCAAAGAGCTGAAACTTTCTCCAAGCCTCTTGGACAGGAATTTGTTCTACCTATATGAAGGGCTTAGTTGAAAGAGCAAACCCGACAAACTTCCAAGCCTGGCCGGGAGCCTTAAAGTCTCATGCTGCCGCCCCTTGCACTGCAAAGGGAGTCATGCCTTGAGTATATGGGTAGTTCTCTAAATTAGGGGTCCTGTTTTTAATCCCCAAAATTTTTTAGGTCCCCAAAAATTTCGAGAACTACTCGTATGGCATATGCAACTAATAGAAACAACATGCCTCTCGTATGCGGTCCATGGTCTCGTAACGCGCATTGTCGTCTGGACCTGTCCGGTGACGGAATCGCAAGGTCTTCCTGCACCCCAACCCACACACAACCATGCATCACATCTCAGGGGTTACATGATCACCAGGACAAGGACAAGGAGAAAAAGGAGAACTGTGCAAGACAGTGAGCAGCTATGCCCCGTGACGGCAAAACGTTCTGACTGTATGGTGATGATGACCACCACGTACATGGTGGTGGCAGTGATCCCTGTCACGGTTGCATAGTATTCGTGGAGCTTGGTTTCTTTCAGTGAATACTTTTACCAGGCTGCTACCACCATCCTGCTTCGAGTGCTAGCGCAGTTCCAGCAGCAGCAGCAGCAGCGGCAGCAGCAGTGCCGCCCAAACTACCAGAACCACCACCATCACCACCAGCAAGCTGGCTAGTTTAATAGATGTCATTGCTGCTGATACCCTCTCGGTTGCAACGAGGTGCTAAATGCATGTCTCCCGAAATCGTAAAACAGCAGTCGCCCACGCCATCAGCATTGTTGTCTATTTCCTCACCATCACTATCAGTATTTCCGGCGGTGACCGGTCATCTTGCCTCCTTCAAAATCCGAAGATAGGGGTTTCCCTAACGTACCCTGCACTTCCACAGACACTCCATGCTTGTGCCTAGAACTGCCACCATCTGGCGGTCCACATCCTGCCAAATGCGCATGGGGTTGGAGCAGGTCAAGCCAACAACCCAGGGTCCTGCATACGTTGGGGAGTAAGCAGTTTAATGTCAGACGGTCCATTTAACCATGTTCAACCCTGACCTGTGTGGAATTAAGCCCGAATGCAGGAGATGCACATTCTTTCTACTCTTGCTGCTACTGCTGTTTTAACCCCTACATGTAGGGAGGACTGACGGTTTCCGCAACACCAAAACCACTCTGGCATGAGCTTCGGGTCTCGCTCGGCGCATTGCCTTTTTGGGGTGCTTCGGCTTGCTGTGGGCTCCTGCTTCCATGGCGGCGAAGAGAGGACGGAGACGGGAGAATCTCTACGAAATCTAACAAGCCCCGGCACAATCTACTGGCCCGCGCTACAGCATGGCATGACCTGGTTGCCCCGAATGTTGTTCCTGAATGATCTGTCTGTGATCTGTGAGGTGTGAGCCTCACATGAATTTGTTGAACCCCTCTGACTGCCTATTCACCTACCACCACCTGCACCCTCGCAAACCCGAACCCTGAAACCAAAACCCAATGGCGCAAAGGTTAGGGGTTAGGGCACCCATCCCCAAGCCGCAAGAATCCGCAAAAGTTCCCTCGAGAGCCCCTAAACCCTAAACCCTAAACCCTAAACCCTAAACCTTAAACCCTAAACCCTAAACCCTAAACCCAGCCTTCACCAGGCTCTCGATGGCAGGAGCAAGCCGCTCCCAGGGCACCTGTTTGGAGGCGTTGGCAGTTTTCCGCTTTTCGAAAGAACTCAGTTTAAGGGTTTAGGGTTTAGGGTTTAGGGTTCAGAACGCTTCCGTCAACAACTTAGCAACAGTACTAAATTATCGTACTAAGGCGAACATGGCGAAGGAGGCCGGACCCTGGAGGGGTCAAGCAAAAGCACTATCTCCATCCACTTCCGCCGGGTGCATGCCTAATACATCTGGGTGGCATTCGCACTTCTCGGTAATACAGGTGCCTTAATATGATTAGAGTAAGGTTTGGGGGCAGGGTGCCAGCATGATATAAGGCTTATAGAAGGGAATCGTATCAAAAAAACGCTCTTGCTACCCCGCTGTTTCCCTTCACCCCTAAAGTATCTTCTATAGAAGGGAATCCTATAAAGAAAAGAAGACTCTGCCGACACGACAGTCTCTCGGCTTCCTTCGAAGCTGAACTGGGGGGGAACTTCAGGATTCCAACGGGGCCCTGGCCACGGCTTCGGTAGGCAGGGTTCAGGGTTTAGGGTACCACAAGTAACGGGCAATAACGGCGGACTACGAGTTACCATAAGGCGCATCTACAAGGAGTACTATTGTATGATCTTCACAGAAGCTCAGCTCAAATTAACTGTTGCAACCTTGAGGCTTCGATGCTTGTGGCACTCTTGTGGCGAACGTTCCCAGCAACGTTGTTGCTGCTAAATAGCGACTACAGCATCCCTGACAACTGGATTTGCAACTAACACCGTCATAACCCCTCTGCTGATGCTATTGCAGGCTTCCGCAAGAAAGGTAGTTGAACTGTCATCAAGGTCATAAGTTTCGTACCTAAGGTCCTAAGACCCTGAACCCAAAAGTGGTCGGCAACCATGCTACGGCTGCTGGCAGCCGAGGCACCTGCGCAGCCATGAGCTGTCCGCCGGTCCCATCCAGGTCCGGGGCGCCTGGAGCGCAAACGATCGCCACGAAGGGAAGGCTCGGGCCAGGACCACCAGAGCCTAGACAGAAGCAGACCGCGCCTGTTAAGAACGATCATCAAGCAGGCATGGCATAAATCAAGATAATTCCCGGCTACCCTCTGAATTGCAAAACCCCCCAGATCGAAGCGCCTGCAACCTCCACCGGCGTAAGCTGATCCCTTAGGATGTTGTTCCTCAGCTTGACATTTTCGGATTTGTCAGGCGGTGCTTCGCAAGTCTTTGGGTGTGAATATCAGATTTGCTCTCGGTGATGCCTCACCATGACCTGTGTCTGCCTCCTCTTTAGACTAACCCTGGGGGGCGTGGGCTTTTGGCCCCTACACCCCTTTCAGCGCTCAGGCTCCGGATGTTCTCGTCTTCGATCCTCAGGAGCTTGTTGAGCATGGCCTTGACCCTCGAAGCCTTCTTCTCCAGCTCCTGCCCAGAGACTCCAATATCCCTTAACTAAGGAATATACCGTAAATCATATTAAGGATCCTACTATAATTTAAGGAATATTCCTTAACTAAGGGATATTGGGGTCTCTGGGTGATGGGCTCTGGAAGAGCCTTCAGGCTTTGGGGAGAAGGCGAAAGCTCAAACATCTTCTGGAGGGACCTTTGTGACATGCCATGACATACTGTGGTGAAACCGGGTGGATGTCCTCTTTCAATAAAAAAATAGCAGGAGCTACGTCGTAGTAGTAGTAGTAGGAGTAGTAGGAGTAGTAGTAGTAGTAGTAGTAGTAGTAGTAGTAGGAGTAGTAGGAGTAGTAGTAGTAGTGGGAGGATCGGCACTTGTTGAAATGCCGTGCTCCTCCTGCATGACGGTGCTGATGTGCATCATGACACGAAGTTTGTCGCCGTCACCCTGCTGCTGGGCCTGCAGTTTGCAGAACAGAGAGGCAGCAGCCTCTCTAAGACGATCTGCCACGTAAAGTAAGCCTATACAATGCCTTATAGCTGAAGATGCAAGTCGACGGAGTTGAAATGGAAGAATCTGACAGGCGCAAGAACAGAAGCAAGAGCAACTCCAGGCTGTATAGGCCAACTACGAAGACCGGCGTAACCCACCAAGCACCTCTAGAAAACGACGTTTCAAGGTTCAAGAAAGCATGGCAAAGTGCTCATGATCCACATTCAAAGCCTCGCATTTGTGAACCATCGGCAGGGGCTCTCTGGGCATGGCTTCAGAAGACGACTACAAACACGCAAATAAAAGACGGCAACACACATAGCTTCAAACATATGGGGGTTTCCTAATATAGTACCCTGAATAATAGGGACCTTATTATAAGGACCCCCAAATAAGGTACCCCCTATTTTCGGAAACCCCCATATTGTAACATGTCCTTAAAGTCTAATTCCGAGCTGGCCTCTGCAATGTTGAGCTGCAGCACCATGAGAAGCGGCAACGGGCTCCTTGGTCACATCCCGTCCATATGGGACTTTCCGAAAATTTGGGATACCTTGTTTTGAGGTCCTTATAATACGGATCCTATTATTGGGGGTACTATATTAGGGTCCCCTATTTTCGGAAACCCCCATATCAAGGCTCATGGACTTCCTCTCACCACTCCGAAAAAGCCAAAAGTCACATAGTCTCTGGCAGGCAGGTCGTGCAACCTGCAAGCCCCACTTATCCAAGTACTTGACTTAAGATTCTTACATCCTCCTGCTCGGAAGTACAAAAGCCTGAGCACAGGTTTCAATGTAGTCCCAATTTCCCAGTGGTCGAGACAGCCCAGGCACTCGACCTTTCGGAGCGTCTTGCGGATAAGGACGTTCACCTCACAACAACGGCATAACGTGGTTCACCGGCACCGTTTCTTCAGGGTTCTGCACGGGGTTTGGATTGGCATTGCCTGGACTGAAAGATGTCGCATAGCGACGCGCGGGGAACACTCACTTGGATGTAGGCGAACTTGCGGATCCGTTTCGGATAACTTTTTCAAGGACCCATAATGTGATACTGCTTACCCCGAGCTTGGTCCCCCAAATCTCATGTAGGACCACACTTCTGCGGCTTGGCCGCATCTCCATCCGCATTGCTGATCATTTCTTCCTTGGCTGAGGTCGGTTTTTCACACTGAGCCCTCAGCTAAAACAAGTGTGCAATCCAGTCTCTACAGTCCCGAATCCCGAACGCATAGTCTCAAGTAACCTCTCAGAAAGACATTCTACAGCAGGCCTTGTTCGCCCCACGATTTGGCAGTTGGACCGACCGGGATCAAGTCAACCAAAACAAGCAAAAACGTCTTTGCACACATGAACTATCGGGGAACGGACATGGACAAAGCAACGCTCAACGATGCTGTCGTTTGGTATAACATCATGTAGTATCATATCGTACAGTGCTGATACAGTATAGTACTGTTTAGTATCGTCTAGCCTAGTATAGTATAGTATAGTGTATGGTATATTTTAAATACTACAGTATACAGCATACGATATAGTCTGGTATACTATATAAAGGGAGCCCGAGGCGTCTGTGAAGGCCGAGGCTCTAAAACCACCTTTGCCGATGCCAACCTCTTCTCCATGGCCACCTACCAAGCGGAAAAAAAAACTCAAAAAAGAAAATTGGTTTAGGGTTTAGGGGGGCCTTGATGATTAGAATAGGGTTTTGGGGTATATTATACTATAAGTATTGTAAGGCTCCCCCAAAATAGTATAGTATAGGAAATCATTCTGGCCCCTACATCACTTAGGGTTTCGAGAATCACTCTCGCACAAGGCAGCCAAGGCTCCACACAATGTCTGCACGCAAGATGACCCCACGATGCATGCACACCACCAGAACACATCTAACACTATGAACCACACAGAGGTCGCTCATGAGATCATCTCATGAAGTCCTTGCTTCGTGTGCTGTCAGGCTACAGCTGCTTAAGGACAGCTTTTGGCGTGGGAGCAGCTGCAAAGCATTCCTCAGCACCAGGGTTTGGGTTACTCGTTGGGACTAGGCTAAGAAGCGGAGGGAGGTTTGGCCCAAGTTAGTGCCGATCGTGGACGGGTTTAAATGTGTCGTTGACACCCACAACTCGGGTCTCAGGCGGTTTCTGACAACAGTCAGGCAGCCAGTTGACTGGGGTTATGTGGGGTTGAAGGAGAATTACACCCAGGCGTTACAGCATTCCACCACAGACTCTGCATAACGTTGGCAAAACCGCAAGTCGGCAGAAGAGCCTTACTGCGTCCACTATCAGTCACTATCAAGACACTGACGCATGGGAGGTTCTGTGGCGTTGCAGCCGACTGGTAGGTATTGCCCTTGTGGCTTTCGTTTGAGCGCACCATTCAACTTTAACCTTCCTGCCGGTGTTGCGGACCTGTGGTCCTTCATCTCATGCAGATGCCGCCACCCGATACAGTGTGGGCCAACTGCGACACTTGATCGACGGCTGCCCTACGAAAACAAACCGCAGACTATCGAAGCCGCAGGCGATGCGGCGATGCCCCAAGGCCCCACATGCCCCAGCCATCCCTGGAAGCCTGGATGGCGGCTCCTACACGCTGCGCGGCAGCATGATCTGCATCTTGAGGGTCCGAGACCTCCCAGCTGTGCGCTCTTCACCACCCTCAATCAATGTAGGGTCCCCGGCCCAGGTAGAGTTTGTACTTCTATCATATATCCGGGCAGCCCGCAGACATCTAGTCATTGTCATACAGACACCATCTCAAACACTCCTGCGCATGGAGCAATGTATAGCGCCCCATGAGCAACAGAAGCCGAATACAAGGGCTGCATCACCAGAGTGGCCTTGGCCCGCAGCGTCGACAAGTCATCTGGCGACACCTGCGCAAACACCTCCTGCAATGGACCACACCATGCCATGTCGGGCCGGGCTCAAGCTTATGCAACTTTTTACTTCAGGGCCGTGAGGGTTTAGCTTTCGAATGCCCAACCCTCTCATGGAATGTAGACCTGGTGACCGAGCTCCAACCGTTTCAAACTCTCAAACTCTCCCCTTCGAAGCTCCTCGATGCGCTCCTGCAGGGCATCGCCTCCACAAAGGCAAGGACACCCGAACTGCGCTGGCCCAGGGTTTCGGGCTCTGCAGGTTCAATCTTATCGAGCCCTGGCCCCTGTCTCATGAAGTCGATTTTTGAAGGCCGGGTTCCACGTGAAGGGGGGGGGGGGGTGACACTGCAACAAAGGAGAGGCTCGAAAGCAGAGCATGATACCTTGCAGGGATTTTTGCTGGAAAGCAGATACCCAATAAGGGAATTCGAACCTAGAATAACGGGCTTCAACATCGGGGCTAGAACTTTAGCAGGCCTCGCCACAGACCTACGGTTTTGGTGTTGGGGGGGTGTGCACGCTTCACCAAGAGCCCTCAGACGACAGGGTCACATCGTGGAGCGCTTCGGCCCTGAACGCTTCATCTGGGAGTTTCCGAAAATTTGGGGTCCATATAGTAAGGATCCTATTATTTAGGGTGCTATATTAGGGTCCCCTGTTTTCGGAAAGCCCCATGTGGATTGTAATAGGATCGGGAAAACTTACGTATAGTCAAGTCATATGTCATAACAATAAGGGCGTAATATCCTAGTGATTGGTGTTCTTGTGACCGTAGCTGCCGTAGCGAGACTCTCCCACCACCCAGCTCAAAACCCCTCGAGTAAAACATCAACAATCCGCCTAACCGCTCACCTCGAACTGGGACGTCACCGGAGAACAGAAAGCGTGTTCCCAAGTTTCCCTTCCCGACCCGAACTCCCGTGCCACGGCACCTTGGCCCGCAGTACCCATCTCCAACAACTCTGGTAGGAGGCTGGGTGGCTCCTGTTGCAGCGGGTCTTTCTGAGTCGGACGTTGCACCATTGTCCAACTGATGACTGGTACTCAAATGGAGTCCATTCTTGAGTTTCTGGAGCCAATGCCAGTCCTGAAAATGCCACACCATGTGTCACATAGTCGAGTCTAAGCCTCTAAGCTTATGCAAAAGGCAAAACACGCTGAACCTGTGATCAATCCTTTTCGAGTTTGGGGATCACGGAACCACCGAAGCTAGGGCTCCTCCAGCACAGGCACTTCAGACGGTGCGGCACCTGCAAAAGCTGCAATGAACAAAAGAATAGGTGATAGGAGGAGCAGCGGCAGCACCACCACCACCACGATGATGATGACGACTACTAGTGTTACAACTGCTGCAGCGACTACTTGGCGAACATCCTGTCTCCAAACCCTTCCCCCGTCCCGGCATAATGCGGTCCGCTTGGGCCCTGCAGGCTGAAGAAAGGTTGGCGCTGCCCACAAGGCGGCAGCGACCTTGCCCGGACAGCTTCTGGAGTTAGGTCAAGTGCCAAGGAGGAAAGCTATGTTTGAAGGTCCCTTCCGGTCCAGTCAGCCTGAACTTGATTGCAGAGCTCTGGCTGCAGTGCTGTGATTTCAGAATGATCATGTTCATGAAGACGGACTTCCCGGCGTCTTACTAGCAAAAAGCCAGACCTCGGAAATTTGCCCGACAGCTAATTCCGGCGGTTGCGGCTATTCAATACATCGACTCGAAGCCGACACTCCGGAATGCTCCAGAACACACCGCCGAGTGGCCACTGCCAAGCGTAGCGAGACCGTCGCTGAGCGCGGCGGCATGGTCGCAACGATCCCGAAGAGACGAGGCAGGCAAAGACCGTGAGTTGTGCATGTGAGGCAATGACTTGCAGGCGTGGCCGCATTTCTAAAGGTGTTGGGGGTAGGGTGGATGAGCTAAGGCTACGGGGAGGGGAGAGCTGCTCGACGTCCTTGCCGGGCTTATAGGCTCCCGAGTTTGTCGCTTTGGGGCTGATGAGGGCTTCCAAGGTCTCGGGCTGCGAGCCAGAGGAGGCTACATAAAGCCTGGCTCAGTTTAGACAGAGTGAACTGAAAGCCCCCCTTACTGCAGAGAGTTGCTGTGTTAGAGAAAGTGATTACCTCCTTCTATCCGGCAGTAAGCCCATCTGACACATCGAACATCTCCAGACATCCGACGAAGCAGGCCTTGAATTGCAAAGTTGAACCTGTTCCCGTGTTCCCCGGCTACATGGAGTCCACCCTGTCCTTTTCGGGGGACTGGTGATGTCCGGTTGCTCAGTGGTGGGTAGTCCAGGCCCCAGGCGCAGCAGTGTGCTAGCTGAGCATCTTCGTAGACTTTGAACGGTGCCGAACCGGGTATGGGGTCGTCAGGGTGTCAGGCTCAATGTCTCGATTCTGTCTCACATTGCTGTGCGACGCTTTTGGTAAGGGTGAAGGCACTGCTGCGATCGGCTCTTGTACATTGCACCCAATGGGAGGAAAGGCCAGATCGTTCAGCTCAGTCGTTACAAGCGATTCCGGGGTGGGGGCAGCTTTCCTCCCAGGGTGCTGGAACAAAACTGAGATGTCAGCACAAATACCCGAGAGGGATGGAGGCAGATAGAAAGAGAGAGACAGAGAGAGAGAGAGAAGGAGATGTTTAGACATAAATAGAAGATAGACGAATACGTGAGAAGAAGTGACATACACACACAAGTGGACCAGAATAGAGGCAACCCCTACTCTGCTCACACACCTCGGGTGTCAGGCGTCCGCCGTGACCCTGGCAGCGTTGCAGTCCACGGCAAGACGATCCCTGGCTCCATCCCTGCACGGAGATCCTTTCCCTAAATGCATAGACAGTGACGAAACCCCGCGAAAGAACCCAGAAGGGGACCCTTGGGCTCTCCCGGGCCCTGAACCTTAAACCCCTATAAACCGCTAAAAACCCTATAAACCCTATAAACCCTCAAACCCCACAAAACATCCCTCGACCTCACAAGCCCTGACCACCGAGAGAAATTCCCACGCCTGGTCTTCCTCGGGCCCGCGGGGCCTGGGAGTCGGAAGAGCCGAGGAACAAACTCCAGGCTTCTTCGTGTCATCTACAAAGGGGGTGGTGGCCTTGAGCATTAGATTTAGGTTTTTGGGTCATCTACAAAGGGGTGGTGGCCTTAAGCATTAGATTTAGGTTTTTGGGGGTTTTGGCTGCATAGTATAGCAGAACTGTGATGCGAAGGTTGGGAACAGGGGCCAGGGAATCATCAGCGTGGGACTTGAGGTATAATGACTATGTACTGATTTACTTATTCATTCATGCAAACTGAAGCATCAGCGACGAATCCTCCTGATGCGCTGCACCGGTTGACATGTCGGCGCATGCTCCGAGAAGACTGGAAAAAATGGGCACAGGCACCAACCTGGGGCTTGGATTCGAGGGTCTCCGCTGAGGGTCCGACGACGCGGCTTGTGCTCTGGAGCGGTGATTTCGCCGATGACCTGCTCGAACTGAGCCATCTCGGCCTGGATGGGACTTTGGGATCTCGGGGCTAGGG
Organism: Symbiodinium sp. CCMP2456; assembly: GCA_905221635.1. NCBI lineage: Eukaryota > Dinophyceae > Suessiales > Symbiodiniaceae > Symbiodinium > Symbiodinium sp. CCMP2456. The sequence goes on along the minus strand of CAJNDV010034374.1, from coordinate 77,901 downwards.
GCTAAGGAAAGTTGAAGAGCTCGTGACGCTGCTGAAACGGCGAGCAAACAGCAAAGAACGAGACATCCACGTCATCCGAACTTCGTCCCTCGCGGGATCCGTCATGTGCCTTGTACCGCTTGATCTTCCTCTTCGCTTCGTCGTCGGCGCTCGCGGCATTCGCAAACTGCATGGCCGTGTTCTTGTGGCAGACCTCCGCCGACAAGCGAAGAGCATCACGACTCCTAAACTGACACCTTCAGCTCCAAAGCCATCCCTTCGTCAGAAAGGGTTGAGGCTCAGGTGCAAAAGCTTTCTCTCAAAAGAGCTCGCAGCCCAAGGACTTCGGGGACAAGGATTGGACATCTGTGCTAAGCTCATTCACTGCATAGGCTCTGTATGGAAGCAGAAACTCAAACTCAACAAAGAAACGCACCTGTGCTTGAGGCGTGAGACAAGTCCTAGTTGAAGATTGCTGTAGCCTCCTTGAGCAGGCATCACCCAAAAAACACAACCTCTACCGTGAATCTCCTCCGGAAAGGAAGGCTTAGCGACAAAAACAGCTGGGCTAGGCAAAGGCAAGATGTTCCGGGAAGCGCAACGGTTGAAGCACCCATCTCTGATAACTCTACACACCCGGCTCTGTTCTTCGGACTTGTCCCAAATGCGGAGCTCATTGTGCACGTGCACCATCTGCGAGGCAATGTGTCTTTGACAGATTGCACACATCCGACGCGTAGCGGACGGTGGCATTCCGGAGCTACGTAAGATGAGTCTAAGACAAAAGCTCAGTGCTTGCTGCCGTAAAAATCATCAGTTCCGCACGAAGAGCCGCGACATCATCAGAGCAGCGCCGACAGTCGAGGCGCGACCACCATTGCTGGTGGGGATGGTGGAGGTGGTATCATTAACGGTGCGGTCATCAAAAGCCCAACAAGCCATGCGGGTGCATCCCAGGCCCCCGCTTACGCACATACAGCTGTTGCACCAGTTGTTGCCGGTGTCTTCTCCATGCCAGCCATCACTCACCACCTCACCGCCTGTCAAGGTGCAGTTATCACCGACAGATGTGATGGTAGTGTCGCCAGTGCCGCTGCAGTCCGAGGTGTTCATTGCACAATCTGTTGCGTTCCAGTAGCAGCTGCAGCCACCATCATGCATGGTGGGACACTGCGTTTCATTCCAGTTGCCACAAATGGCTGCGTCTGCGGGCATTTGTGCAACCACCGCAATCGCGACTGCCCACCATGGAAGGTGCTCCATCGGGTCGGCTCTCTGATTGGGAGCGATTGGGGACTCGGACAACCTCCGTGGCCTCAGCCAAGAAAGGTGCCTCTCTAGACGGCTGCTGCCACCCTTACCTTGCAGAAGCTATGGATTAAGGCTTCCTTTCATTCAGAAGAAAGCAAGGTCGAGATGCCAAACCAACCTGCGCAAGTCATTACTAGCATGATAGCCGGGCCGACATCCATCAATGTGCGGTGCCTCGATTTTTTAGGAATCTGTTGACAGCCGCGGCTCTGCAGGAGATGGATTCGGGGGCCGGGGAATCGATTGAAACTCAGAGGCGCTTCCGAAGATTCCAAAGTCTCGGCCTTTCGTTCACTGCTTTACATCCCAGAGTTTCCAGACTTGAACGCTCTCGCAACTGGCCTGCTGCGAGACCTGAACCCTGCAAGCCGAAGTACGAATAACAATAATGAACGTCATCGTCGGTTTCTTCTATAGTCCCAGAGACTCCAATATCCCTTAATTAAGGAATATACCTTAAATCATATTAAGGATCCTACTATAATTCGGAAGCAGCAGGATGCCGGGCCGCCGCACCCTCAAGGACTGAGCCTCTCGCAGGTCGGTTTGAAGACGGGAAGAGGCCGGGCCGCGCAGGGTGCAAGTTTCGGGTTTTTTGGGCATCCCGCCCATTTTTAGTGGCTGGGTCTATGCCGTCTCGTTCGGCTGTGATGCTTCCTTCATAGGGTTTTTGGGGTTTCAGGGCGAAGTCCAAGCGCCGCATTGAGCACGACTTATCCCTATGGGTCGGAGAAACCATCATCATGACAAGTGATTACGCTCCTGGTGTGATCAGATTAGGGCTCCGTGTGACCGTGTGCTGTAGCCATGCTTTCCGGTAGGCTTCGGCTGTAGATTTGCCTACCAGCCACGCATGGATTTCGAGGCTTCGGGTTTTTGTTTTGCACGATATTCCCCGAAGCACTGGAGTCTCGTGGCTGACTTGCAAAGCTGCGACACCCACCAAGAATTGAGTCCGAAATCCTGAAGCACCCAAACCAGAGCCATAAGGGCTTAAAACCCGCTCCACCTGCGAGGCATTCGGGACGGGCTCGAAGCGGAGATCACCATCCTCTGTCGGGACCTGCATTCAGAATTCATACGAGCAGGGGATGCTGATAGGCTGGAGCTGTACCACGGCTCGTGGCTCTGTTGCAGGACGACGACACTCGTAGCGGGGTTTGAGGTGGGCAATGTCAGCTGCTGCAGGGTCTTCTCGTCTTTAAGTCTTGGATCTGAGCATTCGACGAACCGGGACCCCGGCCCACCGGTAGGAGAACAAGAATCTCCGTGCAAAGTCATCCAGCCGCTTGGCACTGGCGCAGCAGAAGGTTTGTTGGTTTTTGCTTGCTTTGCACAGGAAATGCTTCATCGAGGGCTCGGGGTTTGAGAGCTGAGATTCAGTCGAGAGCGCCGCTCTGCAATTTTTCCAGAGAATCCAGTGCGTGCATCCGGTCTGCCCACTGCCCACTAGAGTGTCTCTGGGGTTCTGAAAACCCAAGCCATTTCGTAGGACCCCTATCCCGAACTCTACGAAACCCGCATATGCCTACCAAGGATCCCTAGTAACCCGAGTACACAACAGTAACAAGGAGCCCCATGCGGCGTTACTCTCAAATTCCAGAGACATATTTTTAACAAATAACTCTTACACAAGACTCTCATTCCGCCCAGCCCGACCGAGGGATGGACTCGCGGCCGGTCTGGGACCTGAACTTCCGAAGAAGAGAGAACCGCGCTTGGGTCAGATTGAGGCTTGAACCGGCTTTTTTTTTTCAGAATCAAGGGGCTTGAAGTCAGAAACTTCCGGAAGGTCGTAGGACAAGACGAAGCAGGCACTACAAGTTCATGGCAGGCTTGGAAATCTAATCGACTGGGCATCCTCCCATGGGCGTTACGCTTCTCTTCCCACGGCCAACCCCCATAGAGGCGTCCACGTGCTCAGCAAGCTGTGAGTCGACAGGTTTCAGAAGTCCGGAGAAGCTGCCACACTAGTTGCAACCACTTCGAAGATGGTCTGCTGATCGAGAGGCACTACGGTCACTACAGTTAACCTCCGCCCCTGCTCGGCTGCTTGAGGATTTTCTACAACAATACACAAGCTAACATAGTGACCAATTAAGCTTGATCTCAGGAGAAGCTTGATCTCAGGAGATCCTGTACGGAATCCCTCCAACATGAACTGCCATAAACCATGGAAAACTGCAAGGAGTTTGAGGATTGTACTCAAGTATGCCCCTTGCGGGCTGGCCTGGCCAAAAAACAACGAAGCTCGTGAGAGGGCTTCGGGGATTTAGGGCCGTGTCCAAACCCTGCATCTCTGAGCCAAGGTGCTCTGTCACCATGAACTTTTTGCTCGTGCAGAGGTACCAGTCTTGCGTTGCATCTGGGTCATGCCTTGGCACACGCACGCTGCTTGTGCTTTTCTCTAATATAGTAACAAAAAGGGCTGAATAATTACCAACACTATTGGTTCCTTATTATAGTTATAGTATAATATACTCCAAAACCCTATTCTAATTATTCAGGCCCCCATATTACGTCCTCCGAAAAGAACGAATCTCCAAGGCCCAGGGCATATCACTGATGCGGTCGATGTAGCCAACCATTCGGATGTTGCTGGGTGGTACCTTTCAAGCTCACTGTCTGGCACGGTAGGAAACTTACATGTGTGCATAAGCTGCAGAAACAAGGGACCCCATGATTCAGGCCAAAAGAGTAGATAGCATTCGGCGTCTAAATAAGGCACTCCTCATCTTCTGAGACCTCCCCATGTAAAGTGTAAAGTGCAAGGGGCCGGCGAGGCTTGCTTGATGCACCCAATTGGCGCCCCAAGCGCAGCTGCAAGATGTTACACGCCGCTGCCACTGAAAGAAGGCCTTAAGAAACCAACGAATTACGAGGTACATCGAGGTACTATATCTGCCAAGAGGGGGCACCGACTGCTGGTAGTTCATTTCCTCGAACAGCCGGAAGGAGGCCGGCATGTGATCCGCGCCGAAACTCGGATGGGGCTGAGACAGGGCTTCTGGAGGGCTTAAGAGTGGAGTTCCCGGCCCAACCTGCAACTCGAAAGGGGTCAAACGTGTAAGCGTCCCAAGCCACAAACAAACTCCTTCCGATCGAAAGCAAACGGGCCGTGCCACGACCGGGTCAAACTCCTACCGACGCAGAGAATCCAGGCGCTGTCGCACTGTTCGAAAACTTTTAAGTTCCGAACATGCGTGGGTTCGCCATTCTAGCTCGAGCTCTTGGTGCGCCGATGTGTTTCAAGAAGTTCAAGGCGCTCCAAACAGATCTTCAAACTCCCACTAGCAGGTCGTTACAACATCCCGGTATAGTTCTTATACAATCATGGCCCAAAACCCATGCAAAATGCTACGCCCCTATCCTGGAAGCAGAACCAACCCAGCTCTGGGCCACCCGACTCCTTGAATCGCTCGTTTTTGCGCAGGGACAGCGTGGGAGTGCGCTTGTGCCCTTTGGTCCTGGTCGTCCGAGTTCCTAGAGGAAAGCCTTTCTGGGCAGGGTTTTTTTCGGTGCCGTAGAAGCTTTGAGGAGGCTTCCGCGACTCGTGCCACCCTCGGGGTTCGGGTCCTCCGCTCTCGGTAGGGCCCATGATTCATCTCGAACCTGGGCAGCGAGCTGAGGAGGGCTAGCAGCGCCCTCCGGGCCGTGGAGTTAGATACCGAGACTGCTTCGGTGCAAAATGGATGCAGTGCCGCAGATCCTCACTCAAGGCCGGCTCACCACATGTAGATTTTGCATGGCCGGTCATATGATAAAGTTCGAAGGAAAAGAAGTGCCAGCAACCATCAGGAATCTCTTGCACCGCCATGGCTGCCCAATGGCTGTCTTCCCGGGCTCCTACAAAAGTTTTGAGGATTGGTCTTCGAGCTATTCGAGCTTCCTACAATCCCTCGAGGGCCATGCTGAAGGTCGTACGTACCATCATAGTTCGCCGCAGCCACCTCGGGAGGGATGCTGTCACAGTCTTTCTTGTTCTGCTGCCTGGTGCTTGAAGCCGCGCAAGCCCTGCAAGGAAGGAAATGGGTACCCTAAGCCCTACACACTAAGCCCGGAAGTGGATGCCCTCTGCCGTCATCTTTCAGACTAACCCTGAATCCTCTTGGCACGCTGAGAGTTGTACTCCTAATTGTGATTCTTGCCTACCCCGTCTGGCTACTGCTGCTTAAAAAGTTGCACCTGGCTCGCTCCTGACTTTCACGTTCGAGGCTCTGCTTCCGATTCCTTGTGGCTGCGTGGTTCTGATGTACGTTCCCCTCTTTTCCGACTCTTCTCTGTGAGTCTCAGGTCAGACACCGCCGAAAGCAAGAGCACCTAGGGCACACTGTTGTCCATCCTCTTACCGCCACGGGAGCCGCAGCTGAAACCTGGTGCCCTCAACTTCCAAATCTCGATTCCTCGCCTAAAGCCCAAAGCTGCAGTAAGCGTTACCACCCCGAGTAGACGGGCACCGGACGATCGCCGGCTTCCACATGCCTGACCGACGGGATGAGGGTAAAGCCAAGCAAGACCAGGGATGTGCCTCTCGAAAACCCCAACTCTAAACTCTGGATCTCTCACTCTTCCACGAAACCATCCTAACCCAAACCCCAAGAGCCTGAACCCTGCACGCAAGGGTTGTCTCAAGGAGGTTACGGCTGCAGTCCCCAAGCAAAGACCAGTCTTGAAACCCCGAGACGAGGCGAGGCGCTGGGAATCCAGGTGTCTTTGAAGAAGCCTTGGAGCCAAGGCAAACAAATGCACGTGCTATTTGCGTAGCGTGCTTACCGGCAGAAATTTGTACGCGCATGCGCGTGTGTACATATATATATATATATATATATTATATATATATATATATACATATGTATAAGTATGTACATGGGCTGAGCGAGACAGAAAAAGGAAAAAAAGTGCCGCTGCGCGGGTTCATTTGTGTTTTACGTGTGCGTATGTGTAAAATACATGCGTATATGTATATATATATATATATATATCATTGTTAACATATATATATATATATATATATATGTATGTACAGATTTTGATGCAGGGCCTGCGCACCCCCCAGAAGAATCCACCTGTGCACCAGAGCGAAGGGCTATGTGTGCACGTACTCATGTAATGCATTGTAATGCAACCTTTTGTTCGTTATGTATGTGCGCGTGACGATGCATACATATGCATGTACATGTACGCACGTGTATGTATGTACATAAACATGCAGGTAAAAAGCAAGTATATGTAGGTATATGTCCATCCTACATGTGCTTGTGTGCGCGTGTGTGTGTGTGTGTGTGCGTGTGCGTGTGCGTGTGCGTGTGCGTGTGCGTGTGCGTGCGCGCGTGCGTGCGTGCGTCATACACATCATCGCCGTCGACATCATCACCATATACTGCTCGCACTGCTATTAAAGTATTATCATTGCCATCCTCGTGGGCAGCACTATGACAAACCGAGTATTCCTGTCATCCTCAGCGTCATCATGCCATCATGAGCAGTACCCTTGCGCTCCAGGCGCCCGCACGTCCGGCCAGGTTGTGCGATCTGCTGCCGCAGCTTCTGCTCTTCAGCTGCCTGTTGCGCCCTGGGCAACTACTGAAGATCTTGACTGCACTATTGACGAGTGCCGGGCTGCAGAAGGCTGTTGCGTGGCTTGGTCGGCCCAAGCCGTTGCGGAGATCCCCTGAAAGAGTTGGCTCCTAAGCCGGAGGTAGCGCTTCGAACAGCCGTGAGCTAATCAAGTCTGGAAGTGGTCATAGCGGTGTGGCGTTGTGCCTACAGGCAGGCTCCCGGCCGTTCAGGCATGGTGAGGGAGGGGGTCGGTGTCAGGTCAGGGTAGAGTCTAAGAGTCATGTCCATCCCTGCTTGGTGCTTCTGGCCGGGCCTGTTCAGCTCACGCTGCCTTCTGCCCAGAATGCCCGGAGGATGGATTTATCAAGGGAACACCGGAAGACGATGCTTTCGACTTACGGCTTTCGAGACGATGGCGTTCCGAAGAGCACTATCGCCTGGAACTAACCAAGGCGGTCCTAGCGGAGCGAAAAGGGAACTTAAGTGGCTCGACGAGCTGGAGCCAGCGGCTCGGCGCGAACAGTCGGCACACCCAACCACCGGAGGCCGTACGCACTTGTACTTAGGCGGCGAGGAGTCCGAGTCGGATCTCGAATACTGTAGCCTTGCGCACGAAGAAGGAGCTACAGCTACAGCAAGCCATCGGTGATCATCGGTGCTTCTCTGTGCTAATCGCGTCGAAAGTCGATACTCTGTTGATCACACTGCACTCACATTGCCAAAGAGTGACTCAGTGTGTTCTTGGGACGCAGCAATTGGTGATGCAGACCCTGAAGCTCCAGCTGCCTCACAACTACCGCTGGCATCCAGAACACAAGCAATTTTAAGGCAAATGCAAATGGAGTTGGGTTGACAAGCAGTGCTGGCGCGAGATTCGTCGACAACTGAAAGATGCTGAAAGTGCCTTCGGTCGATCTCCATCACCAAGGCCTCTTCGGTCAGCAAGCCTCGGCTCGGCCAACTTTCTACCAGTGCGAAGCACTGCAGCGAGCGCGATATGATGCCATGGCCAAGGATAGGGCCCGGGCCCGAGTTCAGACGGCTGTGGAAGTCCTCACGAGCGGCAATGTCAAAAAGCTTGGAGACTGTCGCGAGATGTCGCGAGTCTCGGGGTCCGCGAGACTCCGGCTCTGGGCCCTCTAGACTCATCCTGTATGCATTACAGATCTCCATCAAATCGAGTTCCGTCGACAGAGGCTGGGTATAGTATCCTGCTTGGGCTTTACACTCAATTTACACTTTTATGCGGAGCGAATGCGTTTGCATAAGGGTCCTCGAAGGTGAAGAGGCCCGTTGGGCTCGCCACCTGCACTTCCCAGCCACAGCAAGTTCGCAAGCGTTCCAAGAAACTCTGCCCTGCCTCCGAGGGTGACTGCCAAAGCATGGCTTCCTCTGCCCGCTGATCCCTTGGAGACTGCAACTCCTGAATCAGCTCTCGCCAAAGGGGGAAGCAGAAGCATTCTGAACGCGCAGCGTGCTACTTCCGTAGCAGCATTTTGGTATGAGACTTAGCAGCTCATGAGCATCCTGGATGTGGAGAAACTCCTTTCGCGAAAGAACACCGTCTCGGTTTCGATCGAGCTGATCAAAGAGCGCCTGGCTCAAGCCCAATCACAATGAAAACTGGCTACACTTACTGAAAATACTCTTGATAGACACTGATAGCGCCGTAACTTGCATTCTCGAGCTGTCAATTTGTCACACATGGAAACAGCACGGCGAAGATGCTTCAGCACTTTGTGTGATTTGTTTTGGCATGGTGCCCCTAGCCTCGTCTCCCTTGGTTGTTGCATCAGCTTGAACTTTCAGTTGACTTGTCGAAGCTGCATGTTTGTGCATTTAAGTTATGCATCCCTGCACGCGTGGAAGGTGTCTCCGATCAATTTGCCTTCGGCAGAGCAGCGATCTGATCTTCTTCACAGATCACCAAGGTGCGCCTGCTCTGGACGTTTCTGTGTGGGCATCCGTTTGGGTCGGCCGTGGCCGTGGGCTCGACCCGCTCTGCCACTGGACCACTGCTTGGACACTGCGTTGCCCGAGACCAGGACCAACTTGAAGCGATCAATCCGCGGCTAAGTCGGTTAATGTATTGTTTTTTTCTCAGGGTTAGTGTTGGGCCTCAGTGCCTGGCAGCGCACTTTCGTAGAAAGAAGCTCGAGGCCCCGAAAAGCGCCTGTCTTCAGAGATCTTCAGTGTGTCTCAACACAGCTCCGTTCAGGATGCCCGCCAGCACTCCTGCAAACTTCGCAGGCGACTTGTCTTTTGAGTTTCGCAATGTTTCTCAAGCATTGCCCAGGAAGTATTCAGTGGCTTATATGCACAGTTCCTTTAAACCAAAGACATGTGCTCCATGGCTTGTTTGTGCATGTCTTGATACTACATTTGTCAGGGTGCTCTTTTTGTGCGCCTGGGTCTTCTGTGGATCTGAAGATTTTTGATTGAACTTATATCTGCATGCCAGCGTGTTTTATCTTTCCTCGTTTGGCACGCTCTTTAGATGTCCTCTTTTATCTGCATGTCGAACGTATTCTCTGTCGACGGCTGCTTTAGCTTTTTCATTGCCAACATGCACGCTTCTTGGAGGCGCTGGGGGGGCCTTCTCCCCGAGTGGGGCGAGTGGAGAGAATGAGAAAGGGCGGGTATTCTGGTACCGGCACACAAACAACACCAAAACACACTTCATGGCACCAATAAGGCAATGCCCCCTTCCGCAGCCTCAGGCGGCAAGGTGGGCCCGGAGGGCGCGGGTGCGGCCGGAAACTGGCCTCAAGGTTTTGGCGACGAAGGTTCGAAGTTGCGTTCGTTCAGCTAGGACACCTTGGGTCCGTGGAGAAGGTGCAACTTTGCCAGGAACCACTGTATCAAGGTGGGCTTCTGGAGATTGTCCCCGTGGCAAGCGTTCAAAGCCAGCGCAAGTTGCTCAAAGCGCAATCATGTGCAATGCAAGCATGACAGAAGGTCGCTTCTCTTTCTTTATTCTCGGGTTACCCAGAGAAAATGAACCCAGAAACCTTAAACCCCGAAACCCATAAATCCTGAACCTAAACCCCGAGACACTAAACCGGGAAGCCCCGAACCCAAAAACCGCAAACCCAGAAACCCTAAACCCTGAGACCGCAACCTCAAACCCAGAAAACCGAAACCCATCAACCCCGTAAACCCCTAAACCCAACAACAGCTGGCTGCTTTCCCTATCCAGCACGTCGACGGCCCCGGCTTGCTACCCCATCCAAAACGGGGGTTTTGCCCAGTAGCCTTGATCCGAAAGTCCTAACCGAAATTTATCTGTAATATCGCCCCTAACAACGATACTGATTTGCCACGTTGGACAACCACGACTGCCGGTGTCCGGCGCCCTCAACTGCACGTTCAACCCCCCCAACACCGAGCAAGACAAAGCACAGAGGTTGACCTAGGTTTCTAGTGAGTCTGACTAATAAAGAAAAGGGACCCTCCAATACCTTGACTTCTGCAAAGCACGACCCCGGACCGACCCCCCAGCATACGTGAATCCACTCTGGGATAATGTATGGGGTCGCGTTCCCATGCAGATCACACCCCACCCCCCAGAATACATTACGTAGTTCGGACTATATACATCGCACAACAACGCACATCCACGCATAACTGTTTCCGGGGATCTCTGTACCTGTATCTTCAACTTTCCAATCTTAGCCTATGCGGCGACTATGCGGGCCCCATGCGTGCTAGATCCTTCGTTTATTCGCTCGGCATGGATCCCCCGCCCCCCCCCCCCCAACCCCTTTGTGGATATGTGCGCGCCCCGCCATCCTACATTTTTTTTGGGAGGGGNNGGGGGGGGGGGGGGGGGCGGGGGATGCCCTCGTAGCTTTTGCCCTCCTATCCTATGCGTGACAATGTAGACCGCAGGCACGGACTTGGCCCACTGCTGGCAGCAACTCCTCCATGCGAGGGGGAAACCCCGCCATACCCAGCCTTGGCACACGGCTTGGTCCAAACATGACCAAACCATCTCTCTTGCCGCTCTGCCTTCCACATGCGCTGGAGTCATCAGAAAAATCGAAAACTCGAAAACGAAGATGTGCAAGCCGCGTGCTACACCATTCAACTCGGGAAGACTTCAGCAAGCATTCGGTGCAAGTAAAGGTCTCGGCCCGTACAGTGGCCGGCATCATTGAGGCCTCACCGGATTAATCAGCTACCGCTCCCATATCCGAAAACTGGAAAACGAGAAACCCACGTTCACTACAGCAGAACTCAGCACGGCGACGTTGCAACATGTGGCCACTTCGCCGAAAATTGAAGTTGTGGCAGCCCATGGCCGCCTTCGAGTGGGCGAAGGAGGCCTTGCCAATTCGATGTGTTTGGAGCAGAGCGTTACGCGGCTTGCAGATTTCACTTACAGCGTGCCTCCGGAGTGGCTGCAGCTAGAGCAGGTGCCAGCGGAGACTGGCAGGGCTGCTCAATGCTGCACAGCTGTGCAACAGAAAACCGTGCTTGCAGATAGCCCTCATGAACCAAGTCGACAAGATTCGACAAGTTGTTTTCACTACCAGACAGGCAATGCAAAGTGCATTCCGCAAGCCCTACGAGAGCGAAAGCAGAAGGCCTGGTTTGACCTCACCGCTGCCAGGTCCTCTCGTTGACACAGAAGGGGTGGGTGTCACAAGGGCTGTCCGCTGAGAACATGTTCGAGTCAAATCGTGTAGAAGGCAAGCAATGCGGCACCTTTCGTGTCTGGCATATGTGGCAGCCAAGCTGTGGGGCCACTAATTACTGGTCCACAGCATACAGCTGCGTCGTGTTGAAACATTAAGGAGGGACTGTTCAGATCTGAGACTTCACTCGGCATATCCAACTCTACACTCTACACGCGTTGTGCGAGGTACCAGGCAGCAAATCTATGCTGGCTCCTGCACATGGAGAGCCACAGCTAGTCTCGGCATCCCGCTGTTCTATGCGCTTCGTTGGAAGCAGATTGGAGCCCCGGGCAGAGATGGACAGCGGGCTGGGACCGTTGCAGGTTCAGCAGCCCCTCCACCGACCCGATGCTACACCGGAGGAGCACGGTGGGGCCATCTTGTCTGCCAGCGGCTCCTGCCCCTTTCAAATCATGCTTGAGAAGGGCCCCTTCTAAACCAGCTGTTCAGCAGGGCAAGTACCGTCCGCTGACGCTGGGGGAAAAAAGCGAGCCACGCTTGTAGCTGCAAAATTACATAATAAATACTTAATAACCTAGGCTGGGTCTTTGCATTTATCGTGCACCGCGCCCGAAATGGAGGCGACGAGCCGATTCACGCAAACGTCGGCTCCACAGAGCACATCTCGTAGATTCGCTGTAAGAACCCCAGGCCACCTTCCATCCAAGCTATCCTCACATCTGGGCACAGCCACACGATGCCTTTTTGGATGGAATGCCGGAGTTGAGGGTGACGAGCATGTCCTCAACAGATCTCAACAGGGCACGTGCAACACGACGAGTCTGCCCTCTCGTCTGCCTTCTCAAAATTATACCGATATACCCGCAATGTGCTATTACCTGTGCTTCCGTGACTGTGTCTACAAGTACCTGACTTTCGCACAGCTCCTGTGCTGTGGGCCGCAATCGGAAATCCTCCTGCCACGCGGCCACCATCATCGGCCGCATTTGCGCATAGCAGTCGGAGGGCGTTGGGCGGGGCCGCTTCCCTTTCACATAGTCATCGAGGATGACCTGTGAAGCACTCCACTGCGCACAGGATGCCTAGACCTTCACGGGCATAAAGGCCCCTACGAGTTCGTAGGGGCCGATGCGAGAGGCTTTCTTTGCGCCCGACTGCAAAGCTAATGTCTTCAAACGCCACAAAGAGCCGATGCGCAAATTTCATCGGCTCTTTGAGCAGACGAAGCGAATCGCAAGACGACGGGGAGAGCACAAAAATGAGATGCTTCGGCAATGGCAAAGCAAGTGGTTCTCTGGGGGGGGGGGGGCCGCTTGTCGAAGTTGACTTTTGGTTTGTTTTGGGATTTGGCAATGGGCTTCTTCCCTGAAGACATGTTGCGCCTTCCCTCTATCTGGAATGATTTGATCAAGGGACGGAGAAGAAGTGATCAGGTACGCTTCCTACCTTCAAGGTGGTACTGCGATGATGCTGATGCCGAGCTTTGTCGGGAGTTGCGTACTTAGGCTGGCACTTTCGGATCTGCACCGCGCTGGTGGAAAGGTATCCGCCCGGAGCTCATGAAGTACATGACGAGCCCGAAGGCGTAGATGTCGACCTTTTCGTTGTAGTTTTCGTGCCGCGCCATTTCTGGGGCCATATAGCGCCAGGTACCTAAACCTCCTGTCATCTTGAAGTTGTCGGCCTTTGCCCTCGCGGATCGCCTGCTGCTTCCCAAATCCCCAAGTTTCAGCTGCATGCTGCTGGTCAGGAAGAGGTTCAAGGGCTTCAGGTCTCGATGAATCACCGGCACATCACGATTGTGCAAGAAGTTCAGAGCCCTGGCTATAGCCAAACACCAGTCAAGCACATCCCGCAGGCAGGGGCGCCAAAGTGCTCCATCGCGTTTCTTTCGCTGCATGAGGAAAAAGCGTTCAAGGTCTCCGCATGGGAGAAACTCCGTGATGCACATCACGGGGTGCGGCTTCTCTAGGCAAGCCCCTAGGAACATGACCAGATCCGGATGGCGCAGCTGGGACATCGTCTCGATCTCCTGCAGAATCTCCTGTCACTATTGATGAAACATGGCTTCCCGTCGTGCTGAGATAAGGTCGAGATCAACACAGGGACTCACAAGTGGACACAAACAGTCAAGCTCCTGCACCATGCTGTCCGAGGCATCCTCTCTCTCAAGCTGCTCTGCTTCAGATTCCGACTTCCGCAAGTGGGCCGACATTCCTACGCCATGAAGTCCGGCGCACTTGACCACAACTGTCGTCCCCTTCCAGTCAGCTAAGTACAGGGTGCTGTGCAAAGTGCGGCTGAGCTCGTTCCGTATTTCCAGATCCTCACGCCTGATCTTCCAGTCCGACATCCGCGCATGCACTGCAAGGCGCCGCTGCTGGGCACTGTCCGGGCCGAGCTTTCGAAGGCTTACTGCAGTGGGGGGTATGAACTGCAGATCCGGCACGATCTGAGAGTCGGGGGTGCAATCCAGCGTTGACACAGCATCCTCAAATGACCAGTGAAGTGGGGAGTCGCATGGCCCAGGCATGCCCCCTGTCTGCTTCAGTGTGCACTGGCACGACATCGAGTACGATCGAGGCCTTGCGCTATACCCTGAATGCCCTGAGAGGAGCCCGGGAGCCCACGGAGGCAGGCGGTACGTTGCCACGCATCTTAACAGAATGGCAATGCTGCCGAAAACAGACATGTCAACAAACGGCCGAACCGCGCTGACTTGCTGACATCCAGTGGCCCCCGCACCTGTGGTCGCACCATCGAAGCAGCCGCGGCCTCGCACGCTGAACCCGCGGTGACGACCAGAATCACTTCCCTCCAAGTCTTGACTTCCGGCAGCTTGGTCCATCGCCAGTCGTAATTCCAGACGAGGCGCGTGGGACAGCTCCGCGGGGGGCCGGCCCGGTGATTGGTCTGCAGCCTTGCCAGATTCTGCAAAGCCTACGGGCCTACACGTGTCACCGCTCTCTGAATGACCCTCACAACCCTGGCCGCCTGGAAAACCGTCGGTGGAGCCGTATGCCGACGCAACTGTCCATATGCAGCTGTGCAGGGCTTAACTTCTCTAAACTGCAAGAAGAACTACAAGTGGTCATTCTATGTTACTCTGACCAAAGTCGAATCATGTCGAAACACCCGTCCGGCTGCTGCAGCAACTGGGTCCTCCTCCACTGGTGGTTTGGCAGTGAAGGATGCCACGGCAGCCTGGCATTTGGCAGCTGGGCTGTTAAGCTGTGGAGATGTCGGCTGTGCTGAGTGATCTAAGTGGGTGTTTCGACGCCTCACAGGGCGTGTCGTTCATCATACAAGTAGTCTCAGACGCTGTTCAGACCCAGCCAGAGACATTGCCAAGGACAACTTCAGCGTACTGAAGACCTGCAGTCGTTTCGTGACCTAAATAGACTGTACTACTGTACACGATCCTAATCTGCAAGCAAAGGCCGACGTGCATTGCAAAAGTTCGTGTCGTTCCGTTCGGATACGAGGGCCTGCGCGGCACCGGGATTCAGTGCATTGTTGGCCTGTGCAGCCACACAGGCCGCCACGCTTGGAGGCCGTGCCTCCTCCCGAATGCACGGCACTCGCGGACATTGGACACACTGCGGCTCTCGATGGCTCTCGGAGCCTCCAGCAAGGCACCAGGAGCCGGTGCAGCGACGGCAGCGGCGACGGCGGCGGCTTCCTGCAATGCCCCGATCCCAGACTCCAGGCAGAGGCTCGGGACCCTCACATGCTACTCCCGCTCCCACTGCGTTGCGAAGCCTGGGTTTCGGCCAATTTCTTCAAGGTCGCTTCCTGCACCAAGAGATGCGATACATGCAACCGTAGTCGGACAGAGGTTACCTGAACGGTGAGCTTGTCTGATGTAAAAAGATGCTGACCAGGCGGTGAATGCTGGGCCCTTGGCGAGCTGTTTCTCCTTGGCTAGAATGTGCTCCTCCTTGCGCGTCCTCAAGGCTTCAGCAGGGGGATACCACCGCTCTGCTGTATCTGCATTGGCTATCGTGTGCTTGGCACCGGGCTCCATCGACGCCTTCACCACGGACTTGTAGGGCATGGTGGGGCCTCTGCTCCCTTGGCGTTGTGGATCATGCTTGAAGGTGTTTGCAGGACTTGTGTAAGAGGACGGGCATAAGATTCTTGAGCCTTGAACCTGGCCTGTTACAGTACAGCTTTCTTGCCGAGTGCGCTTTTGCAAGCTGCGTGTTCATGAGATTTATTCCATCATATTGGCAATGCCTGAACTACCGTTGAGGATCGCTCGAGATGAAGATTGTGGCCCAGTCGGCAGAGCACCGTCCATCTGCTCCATCAGTGCCTCTCGCTCCTGCACAGGTGCACCGCTGAGCGAGTTTCGCGAGCTTTGCCATTCAGCAAATACTCATCAAGGTGCTTCCTCTTGTTTCTGTTGGAAGTCATGTTGAAAAAGTTCGGCACTAGCGCTGCAGTGTCAGCATGCATGCGGCTTCCCGTCGCGAAAAAAGACCGACAGCTTGATGTTGTACTCAGCAAGAGAATCGTTGTCGAAGGATTGCCATCATCACAGAGTGTCGAAGACAATGTGAGTGATGAAAGAAAAATGCAAGCTTAACACACACTTGGAGACGGAGCTACCTCTCACAGTAGGGATCAAGAACAAGACTGACGGCCTCGAAACGTCTAGTGAGCCTAGTTTTGGGGCTATGACTCCCACAGGCTTGCCATTCCTGTCTTGGAGTTCTATGGGTCTGCCACTCTCGGTTCCCATTAGAGGTCAACATGCGTTCCAAGGACTCCTTTTGGCCTCAAGCCACTTCCCAAGCCTTTGGGGTTTGAGTATATTGCCACTGTCTGGTCTCCCGCCAAACTAAACTCTATCCATCCATCCACACATACATAGACAAAAGCCGAGTGTACACGCGCCCACCTTGATGTCGGGGGGCTGTCCGATATTCTTTCATGCGTTTTCATGCGGAAACCCCTCTTTCGCAACGCTTTCGCGCCCTTTCGCCCGCAGTACAAACCACACCTTCCCCTGTTCGGCTGCCTGGTATGCTTTTCCTACTTATGCACGGATTATTTCCGGAAACGCTTCGGTTTGACAGGATAAACACTCGGTGCGGTGCGTCACGAGTTTTGGGTTCAGGCTCACGGAGCTGCAAGTTTCAGGTGCCTGGTACCAAAGACCGACACTTACGCCAAACCCCTAGAACCGACAATGCTAACGGACTTTTGCCCTAAACACTAAACCCCTAAACCCATTGAGACATCTGTGCATGCTTGCATCCACAAAGCCACACAGCGCCTTCAGCATCATCCAGCCATCCATCCGGCCAGCCAGCCGTGCATGCATACTCAATCATACGTACACCTACACGTACATACATACATACATACATACATACATACAGACATACATACGTACATACATACACACCTGGATACACGCATGCAGACAGACAGGCAGACACACATACAAACGCACATGCATGCATACATACAAGCACACCACAAACAAACATGCCGAATTACATATTACATTGCCTACGTCCATCCATGCATGCATCCTTGCATGCATATGCCAGTCATGAATCGGCGTGGGTTGGCTTCAGCGGGTGTTGAACTGTAGGAGGTTGTTGTTGCATGTAGCTGCGCCTTATGCATTGCGTCATGAAAGTATGTTGGTCTCGATGTTTGGCCTCGGGAAATTGGAATGCGGGAAGAAAGCACATGCTTCTCGCTACGATTCCCCGTGCATCGTGTGAGCACTGTGTGAGCTGTCTGGCTTGGTTTGTATGATCTAGATGGCTAGGTCGTAGAACAATGACCGCACGAACCCATTGCATGGAACAACCGTACAACAAGGAGACGGCCTGTTCGAGCTTCTCGCGTTCCCTCTGCATTGCTTCCTCCATCCTCAGTCCACGTCAGTCGCACACAGCCGAAATGACTACACCACGACTGTGTGACTACATTTGCCAGATGCGTCAGCACTCGCTACTGCATCTATGCAGGAAAGGCGCTTCACACGTTCTTTTTCAATACGCTCTGTTTCCTGCCAAGTTTTTGCCGGGCACTGTCGTCACATCATGCCCGCAGGACAGATCAGCCACAGGTGCTTCTGCTACAAGCGCAATCCACCCCTGGCAGGCACTTCTTGACAGGGCTTTCGGGCTATCCCGTGCCTTCTCTAATTTCTTCTCCAGCTTTGCCTTTTCCTCCTCTTTTTTCTGCTCTGCCTTCTCGCGCTCGACCCTGCGCGGGGCCCAAATCACCCCAATGCAGCATCTACCGTTGGCGAAAGCAATAGTTCCGGTCCTGTACTTTTCCTCCATCTTGCGCTGCTCCTCCTCCTCAGCACCGGATAAAGTCTTCAGTCTGCGATGCATTCAAACACGGCCGCAACGTCAGTCCGCATCCTAGCCGATACCTACAAGCTACACGTGCCGGTTGAAGTTGGTGCGTTGTGCTCGCACTCAGGGAAAACAAACCTGCAAGCCTCTGTCGTTCCATTCACTCTCTGTACTGATACTATGAAGTTAAGACGACGCCAATGATTCTACAGATGATAACAATGAGGATGAGGATGTCGGATGAGGATGAGGTTGAGGATGAGGTTGAGGATGGTGATGCTGATCGTGATGACGATGAGGATGGTGGTGATGGTGATGGTGATGGTGATGGTGATGGTGATGGTGATGGTGATGGTGATGGTGATGGTGATGGTGATGGTGATGGTGATGGTGATGGTGATGGTGTTGATGATGTTGTTGATGATGCTGATGATGACCGTGCCCATGGCAATGACGATGATGCTGATGGTAACGACGACGAAAACGACGATGGTGATGATGGTGATGATGATCATAATGGTGGTGGTGGTGGTGGTGGTGGTGGTGGTGGTGGTGGTGGTGCTGCTGGTGCTGACGATGGTAGCGATGGTGATGATGACCACCGTCTCGGACGTGCCAACAGCCCAGGGATGGTCGCTTAGGGTCGCAACCCCTGCGACTGTAGCCGTTTCTTGCCGTACGAAAGCGTAAGGGTCGCGATCCGGCGTGACTGGCGCTTTGTTATGGATCTTGTACAAAACATAAAACACCCACAATGGGGAAGGGGTGCAGGCAGACAGACCACAGACCCAGGTCAGGAGCGGAGAACCGAACCCACCCTCATGTGAAGGGGCAGGGGATTGAAGCCGAAACGGGGTGCAAGGGATTCCCCAAACCCAATCTGCACACTCGAGTTTGCAAGGCGGGGAGATTGAAACCCAAAGCCACCAGGCCACGACTAACCCAAACCCTAGACGGAGCGGGAGCTGGGGAGCGCATGATCACATGTATAAGTACATGACAGGTTGGGTCGTACTGGGTCGTAGACGGCGAGACAGATAGATAGATCTCTGGCCGTACTAGAGCCTCATACTCGTGACAGCGTAATCTATATGGCAGGCTCAAGCATTTGCGCTAAAATAGCCGCTAAAACGGGTCCGCGCATGCTTCGGTTTTGGGGCTCTTTCGAGGCCTTAGCGCTCCGTCTACGGACCTGAGTCTGTGGGAGCTGGATGCTGAACTCTTTAGAAACAACGAGCTCCTTATGACATGACTTTGACATGATGACGTCTCGTGGCCTACTGGCTTCAAGGCCGGAGATCATCACTTGCCCCGCTTCTTTCTCAAACCCGAATTCCTGCACTTTGTCGACAAACCCGCACACTTGGATTCAACCTATAGTTGAACTTCTTTAAACCCATGGCTAAATTTCAATCATGGGCTGCAAGTGTCTGTCAATGGGGGAGTGAGTGGAACTGTCTGTCTGAGTGTCGTCAGTCAGAGTGGCCTTGAACCGGAGGCTCTCACTGCTGTCTGCATCCAAGCTGCCAGCTTCAGCTGGTTGGCCTTTTGCTGCTCTTCCAGCTTCCTGTGTGCCATGTGTATGTGTGTGTGTGCGCCATGTCTAAGCATTGGAAATCCCTCCATGAGCCCTCAATATCAGCTTGGCGTCCTCAACTCCTCAGCCATCTTCTTGTCCAACTTTGCCCTGGTGCATAGTGCCAGGATGTGCCACGTCATGTGAGTGTCATGTGTATGCTTTCATCCAACATCAGAATTTCTGCCGAGGAGCTTGGACTGCTCCATGTCGTATTTTTCCTTGGCGAGCTTCCTGGCCGTCGCAAACCTGGCGAAGAGCGAGACTTATTATTGGAAATGTGCATTGAAAGGGACACTGATCAACAGAGACCCGGTTCTTCGGCGCTTCGGAGCCGTTTTTCCGGGCCTGAGCCGCTGCACGGAGCCCTTCATGATGGCCTGGATGCGCACCGCCGCCTGCTCCTGCCGCTCTGGCACGTCCATGCACCGACATGCACCGCGGCCGTGCAAAGGTGCACCGGGCCAGCCGGAGATCGGCTGCGCCTGAGCGCGGAACTCCATGGCATCGACCTTGTGCCGGTAGCCCTGCACCTGGCAGCCCACGGCCCGGATTGTGCACAGAAAGAACCCGGGGAAGGTACGTACATATATCTTCCTGTACCCGCAGGTGCGGGAGTACGTACATACCTCCGCACAGGTATGCATGCAGGTAGCCATGTATGTATGTATGTATGCATGTATGTATGTGTTCATATTTTTTATATTTCTATATTATATGTAGGCATGCATGTCTGCTGGGTGCAAGTCGGTAAGTATGTACCCAAGCATGAAGCATGACGATTTCTTTCCCGGGGGGGGTCGCACGTATGTACCCACGTTTGGGGGTGGGCCCGATACATAGGGTAGGCACTTTTCACGTACGTCAGCACGCGCAGGTATGTATGTGTGTAGGTCGGTAGGTCGGAGTCGGTAGGTAAGCAGGTAGGTATGTAGGTCGGTTGGACGAGGTTGGTGGGTGGGTTGGCAAGGTAGGTACAGGCCGGGAGAGGTAGGTCGGTCGGCAGGTCCAGGTATTATGGTCGTCCGCAAGTGCGTGCGTCCCGCTCAAAAGGCTGAACCAATGCCGCTGCAAAGTTCCACCTGCCTGCGGTTGCGTCGGTATGTGCGCAAATCAGATGCTGATCTATAGGGGTGCCGCATAGGTCCAGGCAGGCAGGTAGGTAGGTAGGTCGGTCGGCGGGCGGGCTTTTTACCCTTTGTGGGTTCCCAAACTTTAGGCTGCCGTATGAAGACGTGAATTATTATTCACGGTTCAGTAAAGGGACCATGATTTTGACAGTTGCCCAGACAGGTCGGTGGGTCGGTAGATCGGTCGGGCGGTCAGTCGGTATAGGTAGTCGGTAGGAGGTGGGTCGGTAAGTCGGGGGTACGTACGTGAAAGCAGGAAGGGAAGGCACAGTAGGCAGGCAGGTACGTACAACAGCGGCGGCTATAGGTAGATAGGAAGGATAGGTACATAGGTGGATTCAGGTATGTACGTCTGTACGTACGTATGTTGGGGTTTCTTATGGTGAGGCAGGATGCCACAAGCCAAGCCCGGGGCCTCGCGCTGCAGCTTCGCCTTGGCAGCGGCTTCCTTTGCCTGCATCGTTTTTGTCACCCTCGACTCTTTTCTGAAAACTCCGGCAGCGGTGGACACCTGGGCTCCCAGAGCGGCCTTCTGCTCTTTGAGTTTCTCTTGCCGCTCGCGCTCGATTTTGAGCTTGACCGCCGCACGTTGAGAGTACTCCTGTATTTGGAGCCACAGCAATACGATTAAGTCTCGTCGTTCCATGCAAGGCTGCGCTTCAACCAGTCCTTTTCGTCACGCTCATGCTTGAGGTTCCGCAGCTGAAGCTTTGCACGTCGAACACGGTAGGCACCCTTCACGCGTTTCTGCATTCTTCACGAGGACAGCAGTGACTTACCTAACTAACCGGAGCGCATAATAATCGTGGGCTGTCAACTGATACGGTCCGTCTCCTCCCACCAGCATAAATCCGGTAGGTGCCCTAGGCTTGCCTGAATGCGCCTCGCAGCACGGGTCTTCTGTATGAATTCCACATCGTGTAGGCGCTTCGAGAATTTTGAGACCTCGCACAGCCGACCAAGAAAACCCACTCTCGCCGGATTCGCAAGCCGCGATCATCCCGCGATGCCTCGTGCTGGCGCCTCTCCTTGCGCCGGAGCTCCTCTAAACGCTTCCGTTCCCTGGCATCAGGTCTCTCAAATGCCCTCACTCTCAGAGCACCCGGGGTCAAAGCCTGAACTCCGCAAGGTGCCGTGCCTGGTGAGTCGGCGAAATTTTGCGAAGATCCCCGAGGCCCGAGGCATCCCAAGGCCCCGACACGCTTGAGGTCTCGGACCTTGGCCTTCTCACGCCGCAGAATCCTGGGTGTGAATCCCACACCATGCCAATACGAATTGGACTAGCTAAATCACCGTCGTCCGGTCCGAGCTGGCTGGCTACAGTAGGGTCCGGGCTCCTTCACTTCCGCGTAGCGCTTGCGAGCCATGCGCCCGCGCCACCGTGCCTGCAGCCTTTGATTGCAGGCAGCCTGATGACGAAGTCAGCGAGCGAATCCAGCCCCCTCAGGCGGAAGCTTGATGACATACTGGCCAAGTCGACGGTCTTCCATATCTGCCAGGAGCTTCCGCATTGCCTGCCGACTGAGGCATCCATTCTGGCATATTGAGGAGCCCTGCGGAGCTCTGTTCTGTAACATCCTGTGAAATGAGGTCAGAACATGTCAAAGCCAAGGCAACGAGTCTGTGGTAGCCCGCCGCTCAGAAACTTGAAACCGATCACTGGTCACCAGCAATATACATGCAATAACATTGTCAGTTACCGGCACTCTATGACGTTCTCAAGCTCGCTCCGAGCTCCTGGCACCGACACCCATCTGCTGCGCTCGGAGCTGAGCAAACGTGTCGGGTGATGTCGGGTGTGACGTTGAGTGTCAAATGTCAAGTCATGTCTGCATCAGTCTGCCTGCAAACTGCAACTGCGACGGTTGCAACCAGCGATGTTCTTAGGAACTCTGGGAGCTGAGGAGGGAATTTGTGCAGCATTTGGTTGGTGGAAGGAAACGAACCTCACCAGTGCACAACTGTTACCCGGACTCACACGCAGTAGCGGTGCAAGCCTTCTTCAACATGCTCAAATCGGACTCCAGGAACTATGTCTGCATCCACCGAGCGGCTGCTTCCTGCGCTCGCTTCTCCTCCTCCACACGCCTGTGCAGAAGCAAAGGGACTGGCGTCTCGAAGAAATCCCGCCGTTGATTGCATGCGAAGTCCCGAATCATCCCGAATCCCATGGCCTCATTCGCTCTTCCTCCCTTCGCACCGCTGCTCTCCGCTCGCTGGCCTCTGCCTCATGTGGACGGAACAAGTGCTTGTTCCCATCAGTCTCGAAACACAGGCTCCTGTCCCAAAATGTCGCCTCCTTCTTGGCCTTCTCAGCGGCAGCTTTTCGACGATCGTTGCGAGCACGTACCATGGACTTGCAGGCAGGATGCCACAGAGTGAGGTGCCAGAACCCGTTTGACATCTCAGGTGCTTCCACGAACTTCTGATGTAACTGCAATTTCTCGCCCTGCCTGTATTTTCGTGGCATGGTACGTCTTCCAGCGAAACTCGAAGTCACGGATTGCTTCCTTGCAAGAATGTATGTATGAACATAGAAGCAGAAAAATTAGCAGCAGCAGCAGCAGCAGGAGGAGGAGGAGGCAAACGCAGATGCAGTCTCTAGTCTCTGGAGACGAGAGTAGCAGCACTGCCGTATGCAGGGCACCGCGATGCACCGCACCTGGGCTTTGAGGACCTCCTGCTGGCGCTTTCGCTCCTCGAGGGCGGCATCGCTGCGGCCCTAACGTATTTTAGTATTTACAGTAGCCGGTACACAGTCCCCATCCTCTTTCCGCCCGCCACTCTATTTCGTGAGAGAAGGCTCTGCGTCCCTTGCAAAACCTGAGAAGCCTCTTAGACTTTAACCATGCGTTACAGGATCCGGTAGCCTCCGCCTCACGAAGAGCCTCCTGCCGCCTCCGAGCTGCCTGCAAAGAGGATACGTTCAGGAAGCTGTGATGTTTCGGCTCCGCAGCGCTGCATCTCGAATCTGCCTACCCGCATCTACCGCCCAAATGCAGTCGCGCTCTTCAGCAATGTCTAACCACTTGCAGACCCATAGTCCGTCATAGCCACAGCTTTCAGGAGGGCAGGTAGCGAACGACAGAAAGCATCGCCCTAAGTGACCCTTGATTTCGCTGCACGGGTAGAGGGAGTGAAGCACGGCAAGATGGCGGAGGGTAAGGGGAGGAGGAAGCCAAATGGACAAGAAAAGCAGGAGGGTGGCAAAGGCACTTGGACAGGCTTGATTCGGCTCGCTTAATTAATCCGCAGTCCACAGCAAGAACGGTCAAATCACGTCAAGAGTCAATGTCAAATCACGACGGTCTAGTTCAAGATGCTGCATTGCAAACAGCATCTATCCGCCAGAAAAGCCAAATCTTTCGCAGCAATGTGTGCATGATGCGCATCGCGTTGAAACCAGGTTTTACGTACTTGGCCGTTTCCGGGGCCAAGGTTGGACAAGCTATTCGGGAAAGTGAAATTGAGCAAGCATGCAGCATAACAATGACGATCACCAAGACAAGGACAAGCGATCGTTTGAAGTACTTTCACAATGACCAACGTAGCTTCGCAAAGAGAACTAAAGCTGGAGCGTGGAACAACCCGAAATCGAACCTTAGGCTTTGGAAATGCGTTGCTCAAACTGACACATGGATGCCGCAAGCGCTATGGACAGGACGGGCTTGAAGTCGGTTTCAGGCATCGGGAACCCCGAACATCCTGCCAGAAAATCAAAACACTGAGGCTGTTGCGCAGAAAAAAGTCTCTAAAACTGATGACAAGCCAAACCGGCTCTGACTCTCAATGTCCTGATACCTGGCTGCTCTGCATGATTAAATGCTTCATTCATTCATGAAGTTCTACAGTCTGGAAGCTGCGAGCCGGAAAGCGGATTCCACGCCTCTTCTAGCTTCTTCTTCTCGGCCTCCGCTGCGGCTTTGAGGCGGTCCTGGCGAGGTACCCAGATGCTGCAGCGCCTTTTTCCACTCTGCCGGTCTAGGAAGTATAAAGACGATGAACTTGAAGTGCAGATTCAATGCAGATGCTCGGCTACAGACCTACACTGCACCCGAAATGTGGCCGAAGTTCTGCACGTCAGACATGAAACCCCGGAAACTCTTCCTCCATAAGCTTGCCGGACTTCCGCAACTTGCGACCTTTGCGGCTCGGCTCGACATGCAATGTGCTGGCATGCTAGGAAGTATCGTTGCTAGCAAGTTGCAGACTTGATCAGTGCCATTTGATGATTTTCGTTGACTCCCCGGGACATTACGCGAGCAGGCACGCATTTTCGATTCCATGGTCGGTCGAGGGCCGGTCAGACCCAAGATACTCCGAAGCATTCCCTCAGAACAAACGTAGACAAGGTTCCTGTGGGACTACTCCTACTACTTCAGCCACACATACTCGAGTAGCGAAAACAGATGTCTATCACTTCAGGGTGCAGTTGTTCCAGGTCCACAAGAAGCAGAACCACGAAGAGTTCGAGGCGATCAGGAACTTTGCCCGAAAGAAGGTGCCCTACTGCACGCACAGGACATATGTACACATACTTCAAAGCATCCTTGCGTAAGCTTGGCATCCAAGACATGCGTTACCCAGTCTTGCCAAACTTGTCATCGAGAAGTCTGGAGTTCCCATCCTGCACCGGACCGGCAAGAGTGCTGCGATTGAGTGAGAAAAATTTCCAATCACGATGTATGTCGATGCATTGTAGTCAATCACAGAGGGTGCACTAGCAGACTCACATCGTTTTTTTCACATGCAGCTCCGTGATGCATCAGCGGGCATGCTGAGCACAGCGCCTCGAGCCCGTGCTAGGCACCTGACAAGAACCACCGCCGTCGCATCAAACACCATCCAGTACATGCAGCACTTCCACAGACACACGTGATCAAGCGTGATTTCACAGAGGCAGGCATCTTCCAAGACATTACGGGAAATTTACGAAATAGTCGAACTACGTGCCGTGGACAAGCCCAAGGTCAAAAGGGCAAGTGGTGGCAGGAAATGCGCAGATTGCGGTTCTGGCACCTGTGTGCTGCTCGAGTGTCACTCTCAAGCTATCTGCTTGATACAGATGCTTGTACAGCTCCACGCCAACACCTCGGAAAATGGAGCAAATGCAAAAGGCCTTGGCCAAAAAGACATGCCATCGGTGTTCAAGTGGTTCGATGCTGCCAAAATGCGATAGACGGTCGGACTGAGTTTGACAGACTCCGGGAAAACAACATCCTGGGTAGCGGGTAGAGCAGAAGGTCTGTCGAGACGGCACTGCGGAATCTTACAGCTTCAGCTAGAAGTCTGTATCATTAATCCGCCACACAATGTCAGCATTGCGGGTGCCATCATTCAAATCCTCGGCTGGCAAACATCGCCAACGGCAAAGCACATCGCTGATTAGGCTGCACCTGCCATCGCTGTAACACCGAGCTTCGAGGCAAATGGAGATAACATCTCCCGGATGCAACCGCTGGACATTGTCAACTTGGTGCGAGCAGGCTGCACCTGCACGGGCGAAGTAAGCATATCCTTTCGACGGCCTTTTGGGCTTGAAGCATGGAGTAAGGTACAATCACTGCAAGCATCAAGTGCTAATTTTATGCACCGACTGACCATGACCATGCCTTCTGCGTGCTTCACCAGGACCTTCGTTTGGTGGTGGTGGAAGTTGAGCAAGGACCCGGCCTGACAGAAACAGGGTTACGACTAAGGCTTACGAATGCTGCACTTCCGTCCCCTGCCTGATACGTTTCCAGGAAGTGGTGGTCAGTGTCCCAGAGGGCCCTGGACTTGTTCGTGGAAAGGTCTGTCTGCTCCCGCGAGATCACTCCGGCCACGATGTACCAGTCCTCCAGGAACCGACACTTCACTATCCATCTGTTTAAGACTCAGTCTGGGCACGCTGCGATCCCGTCAGTGCACATGGAACTCACTTAGGGCAAAATCAGCCAAGACCCATAAAACACCCCCTCAGAACACTTCCAGAACCCTGCAAAGTCCGGAGCTGCCCCGATCGTGGGAACGGAGTCCACTCGGATGCGCCAGACGTGTCGGCCTCCCACGAAGATCATCCTTTTCGTGCTTTCTTCAAACTCTGCTTCGCAAACCTCGTCGACCCGACAGGGATGAGAATCCAACCACCCCCCCCCCTTCTGCCTCTCGAGGCCTCGCCGAGGCCCGTGGCTCGGCACCAGAGGCCTGAAACGCTTGAGGCCCGCCAAGAGCTCGAACACGAGTAGTGGTGCGCATGTTTGGAAGTTTCGGAGAACACATACGAGCTTCTGCCGAGGGCCTCCGGCTCCAAAAACATTGTAAAAGGCTGAGCTCCGACCGCTTGAGAGTCAAACAGCTGGAAAAACTGCGGGGTGTCTGCTCAGTTCAAGGTGGCTGCACATCGGCCTCGTCGCGACTGCTCCTTCCGCCAGCGAACAAGATGTGCACTCAACAATTGCACTCTTCGCATGCACGGCATCATGCCCATTGAAGCAAGGCAGAGAACTGCCGGACGTGAATGACCCCAACACTCCACACACCAACAGCCACTAAGACCTTTCCAGAGCTCCTGTGCCACGGTTGGCAGGCTCAGGGAAATACTCCCATCCTGGGCGCATGCAAAGGCTGACTCCAAGTCGTGAGAAAACTTGATCTGCCCTACTGCTTGTCTGGACCCCGAATTGACTCCGTAGGCTTAGTCTAAGACTGCCACGAAGAGGAGTCGCGATTCGGGCTGCTTGTCTGCTATTGGCCACTTGATGTCGACTAATACTGCCAGCACCATCAGCGGAATCAACGACAAGAACATCCAGCTGGCGCCCTTCTGCCTGGCGCCAAGGGGCAGAGTTCAGCTGGCCGTGACCTTCGAAGGATCCCCACTGCACCATCCGGTCCTCCAAAGCAGCGGAGCAGGGCTTACACACTGCCGTGCTGACGGGCTACTGTACTATGCACCTTTCCTCCACCATTCGCTTGGCAACGGCTCTCATTACTAAGACATTGTCGTTGTCCAAAATGTCCTCGGGAAATGATTCTGCAAGTAATAGCGAAGCACTACAGTACATCACATTATGGCAGGACCACATCTGCTGGACAGCATCACCTAGCTTGTGAAGTCAAGAAGCCAGGTTCAAGTTAATGAGACGACTTCTCGGCAGGCATGCAACCTTAGAGGCCACAGACTGATCTAGATCCTGCAACAGGGAATTCGTGACGGTCGCGGATGCTACATCGCTCATTGGCGCTTCATTCTTTTTGCCGCCAGGCCACCAGCTCTTCCAGAACGCGATTCCTTTGCTGGAAGCTAGGGAATCCGATGAAACCCAATTACATCGCTGGGACCTCTCGCAATGCCGAAAGCGTCTATTTCGGCTGCCCAGCTCTCGGTCCCCTGGCCGAGGCTCAAATTCATGATGCAAGCATCTCGCATCCATACTTCGATGGCGCCCGGCGTCCCAGATGCATGCTCCTCAGCACGGATCCCCGATCTCAGCCACACGTCCGAAGTCCAATTTTTGTCGAACCAAGGTTGCAAACTGTCCAAACAGGGTTTTGCCACCAATAGCCTGCTTGGCATCGTAGTGCGAAAGGCACGAAAACCAAAGTGGATGTTTCGGCACCCTGCTTCCTACACAGGACAATAGTGTAGCATCCACAGAACCACAAGCTGCTGTGATGCCGGGAATTGGCCAGTTGAAGTAGGCGGGAGCTTTGGTGTTGGTTTCAGAAACTGGCTCGCTCGAATCTGTTGATTTATGGAGAACGGATAAACACTCCTTCAACAAGTCCACTCAATGTGAGTGTGCTTGAGCAACTCTGGCAAGCAAGCACTCCACCCGCAAGTCCAGGCCCAGTCCCAATCCTAAGCCTACCGGCAGACAGGTAAACATTCGTGCGCTTGTTTCAACCTCGTTACTAGTTACTACTGGTAGTTGCAGGTAGAAGCTCTCGCCGCAAGGCTAAGCGGCACATCGACGGCGGATACACAACCCCCTATCATTGAAGCTTATGAATGAGGTTTGCAGATGAAGATTAGCCCCCTGCCACCACATGCCTTCACGGAAAACAGGCGTCCACACTGCCTGTAGACGACCTGTAACAGCCTCTTTGCTCGGCTGCCTATCAGCGCCTCTACTACTGGTACAGACAGACCATGCAGGTAGCCCCGCACTCTCTCAAGATTGGTCAAAGCTCAACAACCTGCCAGCTGCCCATTGCTAACATGGTTCTCTCCCCACGCCCACACCCACGTATCAAAAAGATTTGGAAAAAAAACGAACGAACACACAAGCTCACGCACCCGCACACACACACACACGCACACAGGAGAGAGAATCTGTACCCTGTTTCGGCCAACACCCGCCAACAGCTTCACTGACAGAAGTGCAGGCGGGGGCACCATAGCATCCAGAACCGTGTTCTGCAGCGTAGGACACTGCAACGTGTCTGCAATCTTCCTCAGGATCTTCGTCCAATATGAAGCATATCGGCATATCACACACCATGGCTGGATTGGCTGGGCTGGCTATAAGAATGTCCAGGAGGATTAGCGAAAGATAGCGAAAGGGTGAAAGAGACCACAGAGCGAGCGCGGCATCGACATGTGACAGCATGCTTGTTTCCAAACATGCCCGAGATTGGACCCTCGCACTCATCTTGTCCGAGCAGCAGCAGTGGCATGACATGCTCGGGGCTCACCGCCCCAAGGTCCTCGCCATAGATGAAGTCGAGAGCGCGCTCCTCGGCCAAAGGGCGGATGCAAGCGGATACCGTTCGAATGCTTCGGAGTCAAAGCCTGTACTACTTGGTCCTACTTCACGCAACTTGGCAGCACAGCTGCAAATCGCAGCTCCACTGCAGCTGGGCGACGACGTGATCTTTGCACGCTTCCGGACACAGCACTGACAGGTCCGTGTCTCTGCCTTCGTACCTCCATTGCACTCGTCGGCACATGGAAGCTTTCAGAAAACGAGACCACGCTCAAAGTCTGGCCCAATAAGCTAGCTTGTGGATTCCTGTGTCCTTGAAGTCTTTGGGCTTGTGTAATGATGAAATGGGGGTGCAAAGCCCCGCAACGATTTCGAAAGTTCCTAAAGACAGGGGTATCCGCCCATATCCATCCCCTTTCCAAACGAGACGCCCTGCACAACTCGCACGCACTGGGTTTCTGGCACACCCTCGCGGGAAGCACCAGCAAAGAAGTGCGCTGGCCTCTTCCTCATGACGTGATTGGTTGCAGGTCTTGGGCCCTGAAGGGTTTATGTAAGGTTACAGCATCGCTCTCGCTCTGTGGACACATTGAGGACAGTTTGTGTTGGACTCTGGCACATGCTTACAGCTCGAGCGACAGCGCTCTTCAACAAATCATTGGTCCAAAACACAATGCAAAATTGAAAAGAATAAACTCAGGGTGCCCTGACCTCACATTTGTCTATTGCTTATTGTCCTGTGTTGATGTCAACAGTGCCACATTGTGCCTTTTCACACTGCTTGTCGACTGCAGAATCTCAGTGCAATTTGGGTGATGAAGTCTTGACTGGCGCTTGGAACCCTTTCCGAGAGCACAATGCGCAGTGGGCGAAAGGCGTTGCGGCGCACAGCTGTGCACAACCGTGCCATGCGCAAGTGTGCATTATTGCACGTTGTAATTTCAAGAAACATGACAGCCGCGAACAGCATCTGCAGACCTGGAGTCAGGGTAGCCTTCATGCTCATGGATTCGGCAGCAGCTCTTGGGAAGCAAGCGCCCTTGAGCCCCCATGTGCAGGGCCCCATTTGCGACACTCCACTTGGTTGGTTCTTTTACTTCCTCTTGTTAGTCAGCCCGGATGACCCCAAAAACATGGCTTCGGGTCTCAATTTCTTGATTTGAAAGGAACCGGACTTGGGATTCTTCAAATCTTCAGACCAAGGCAGTGTACAAAAAAACCCGTGACAAAAACGATGACACCCTCAAACCTGGAAGCACTACTGTCCCAGAAAACGTGAGCCCGGTGAACAGGAGCTACACAGCCTGCTATGAACCGCACCCGTAGCAGAAACAACGCAACAACAGCAACAGCAGCAGGTAGGATTGGTGTGTTCTCTCGTGATTGTCGACTGAACTGCTATCTGCCATATGTCTCTTCGCGATGAAGACCATAAGATCCATGGAGATTTCTTCATCTGTCAGGTCAGGGGAAAGGCTTGCATCAGAGAGCCGTACGTCCCTGTATACGAATGACATGTGGAAGTACAGATGTGGTAATGTTCTCGACGCCTTCGTTTAGCGGTCAGGGTGCAACGACGGCGACGACCACAACCACAACAGCAACAACAACCACCAACACCAGCACCAACACCACCATCACCACCACCATCACCACAACCACCACCAACACCACCACCACCACCACCACCACCACCACCACCACCACGACTACAACCACCACCACCACCACAACCCCAGCCGCAGCCACAACAACAATGATGTCATGTGCAGGCCCTCATGCAGATATGCAGGCCGGTTTCGTGACTTATTCAGAATTCAGCAGGGCCCGGGCCCTGAAACAAATGAGGCTATGGGAGTACATCTCGCAATCTGTGAGCTCCGATTCTGAGGCTGGCACCCACCCACTAACACACAGCAATGGACCCGCCAGACCCGATCGCCCCAGCGGAGCTCCCAGTCCTTTGTTGCACGTGTCTGAACTGCAACCGCTTTAACTTTCTAGCGCCGCCCATGACCAACGTTATCTAGCATGCTGAGGCAACCTGTACGGCCTCAGCCTTGACGCATGACTCGAAAGCGTCTATATCTCAGCGCAAGCCACAGAAAAGCGCGGGTTGCGCCATGTGATGCGCTCACCGTCTTCTGACACCTGACACCAATCATTGGTCTTCTAGACTCCGACGGACTTCCAGATTCACGAGCTGGGCGGCACGTGCTACCATGATCTACCATGCAGAATGCCCCGACTGACATGCCAAAGTGTGACCGGAAGGCATTCACAGAATTCCCGTCCTTCAAGCGCTTGAAGGCACTGCTCATGAACGAAAGATGGTGGAAATCTGATCTCAAGGGGGGGCTCGCCCTAGTAATAGGTGCTTGCACACTGCTGCGAGGTGTTGCTGCGGATACTCTGACTCGAACTTTTACCAGCATGTAGACTTGTCAATCACGGAGGCAACCCGAGCTCTAACGAGCGGATTGGTAGTCTCAGAGTGCAACTGCGTATATGTATTTAGTATGGGGCTGCAGGATAATTCAGCTTTGAAGTGCATTGAGCCAATGCTCGCCGTGCACACAGAAGCTCACTGAAGCACTCGACTGCCAAAGAGGTTCCAGGCTCTCGGACGCTCCAGCTGACCTCTGAGTGCCGATTGGAGCCTGACAGAGCACCACTTATCACCATTTCGGGCCTCCATATACACAACGCTTTGCAGCCAACCTGAGCGCCGCCAGCTCACGCTCTCGCCGCTCCAAGTCCTGCGAGCGTCCGGTGGCGTGAATCACAGATCGCAGCACATCACCGAACTCGGAATCCTTTCAAAACCGAACCCACTTGCACGAGTACTTGGAATCGCTTCCGGGTCCATCAGCGCAACACGTTCACGCATGGCGGCTACCTTTGCAGTTTCGATTGAAGTGTGGAATTGCATCCGGGGCGTGCGCGATCTGTTCCCAGTACTTGTTCAATAGAGCATCATGCAGCCACAGCTTGCACACCGGAATAAAGTCTGTCTCTTCCCGGCCTCTGCATCCCAGGCTTTGCGCCGAGCCTGCTTTGCTTCCAGCACCCAGCGTTCCTGATTTCACGCGTTCGAAGCATACATTAAGTTGCCAGGATGAGACGCCGCCTGACGTTCGGCCCACACACGCTTCCGTTCCTGTCGAAGGCACTCATTCTGCCGGGTTGGCAAACGGGTCGTTCTGACTTGAAAGTGCATCACCGGGGAGGCTTCGAGGAGATCCCTAACCTAAAGACATTGACAGGCCGAAAAGACCTTCGCAAGTCCGACAGTCAGCTCTTGGAAGGCCCTTCTGGTGCCTGCTTCGCAGCTTCGCGCTCACGGAGGTGCTGCGCCCATCGAACCGCAAACTGCTTGCGTGTCCTGGCCTCGGGCTTCATTCCCCACTATCACTTACAGATTCTTACAGCCATGCCGAAGATCCGCGAGCCCTATAGATGCAGCTATCACAAGAGTTGCGTCCGCGACCCATCAGTTTGCCTTGCTACAAGACATACAGAGAAACATAGCGCGTTCCTTCGCTCGGTCATGTTCCAACATGACCACAGCAGACGTAAAACTACAGCCCCTGCGCGTAAAGCACCATAATAGAACATGTGTATATCTCTCTCTCTCGCCCTCTCTGTCTCTTTCTTTCGCCAGGGTTGTGGTGAGAAGGGTTGCTCTTTGCTTTGCTTTGCTTGGGGTCAG
>CAJNDV010034374.1:0-25765 GCA_905221635.1 Symbiodinium sp. CCMP2456 | reverse complement strand
CTACTACTACTACCAGTCCTGCTGCTGCTTGTACTTCTACTACTATTACCACTACTGCTACAACAACAACGACGACGACGACGACGACTACTACTACTACTACTGCGACTACTGCCGCTCCAGGTACAACTGTTGCACTTGTGCCTCATCTGCTGACGACGCGACTAACGACGTGATTCGACGAATACGGGCAATATCACTGGGGATACCTCCTGTCTCCGTGAGTCCTTACTGTCCTCTTTGAGCAGGGAAAACCTGCTTCTTATAGGTTCTGCTGGCCCTACTGATGATGCGATTAGTTATGCGTTGTCGTCATCATTACGATACATGGCGCGTCTGTCATTCTGACTACGATGAATGTGCTTGCCTGCTTCCATACAGCACACACTGCCACACACGAGATGTCCGAAATATCTCCCAAAATCCAGAAACGAGCCCCAGCCATGAAAATACTTGCACGCCAGCTGCGACAGGCGCGCGGGATATGGCGGACTGCAACAGGCTCGCAGCTGAAGTATTCAGGTGTTCAGGCGTGACAGTTAGCATGGGGGCTGTATCTTGCCGATGCATGTGCAACCTCCGCGAGCTACGGGCAATGAAAGTTCCCACTCTATGGCGCCTCGTTGCCGTCTGCTTGTAGGATGAATTGGGAGGGGCGCAAGCTCTGCAATGGCACGGGTTTACGCGTCACAAAAAAGCAAGAAATACAGCCACGCGAGAGCGACAGAGAAAGCGCAGGCACGGACGCCCCGTCCCAGAGGTCCCAGAGCTTTCGTCGCAAGAAGCAGCTCGGCCTTGGCGAGGAATCGCAGCTGAAGCCTTGGATCCGGATCTCTGGCGCACTGGAGCTACTGCTAGCACACCCAAGCAGAATGAACAACGGATGGGGAATTCGGAATAAGAATGAGAACAGGGAGACGTGCTGTGCTTTTCGAGCCGTCATGCTGGACCGTGCCTACACTTCGGGAAGTTGTAGCTTCAAACCTCGTGGTACAGGAACCACAACATTCAGGAGAACACGAACCCCAAGCGCGCTCACGGGATGCTGATTGGACCCAGACCCGAGAACTAGCTCAAAGCCCCAGCTCCCCTCACACTTTCCAGGTAGGAGGCCGGATGCGAATCAAGATGTCCGTTCCAGCAAGTTGCACCTTATCGCGCATTGCAAAGTAGGATTTGGGCCGACATCCTTGACAGATACGAGTACTGCACAGCAACATCTACTGCAATTGAAATGAGAGAAAAATCGGGATGATTCCGTCGTCCCTTCGATGTCTACAACTCGAGTGCGCCACCGTCTCATACGCCGTCATCTCCGGAAGGTTCTCCAGGTCCTGCAGCCGCTGCAACGAGCAGTGAGTTGCACACATGACGAATCGCCCTCTTTCGCGGAATTCCTGTTTCTGTCACCCTTGCTGTGATCGTCATTCTCTGGCTGGCGCTCCGTGGCTACTCCTCTCAAGTCTACCACAAGCGAACTCGTCGCTAGATCGCAGCCATGTTTTGGGTCGCAACACTCTCCCGATCCCCAAGAGCGGCCGAGGCCTTCGTGTTGCTTCACCGCATTGTGATTCCATGCTTCTAAAAGGAACCCGTGCTCTCATGAAGGTAACGATGGAAACAACCCACCGTCCTTAATTGCACTGCCAGGCTCAAGCTTTGCTGGTGTCTCTTTAGACCCGCCTTCCTTGTCACTTCGAAGCTTCGAGCTTAACGCTTCCCTTTCTGCCAGGCCGGCTCTTCGAATGGAGGACTGGAGTGGTTCAAAGGCGGCCAGAGTTCGGAATAGCTTGGGCCAGTCCTACACTCAGCATGCAGAACCCGAAGGGCTTTGCAACCTCACAAAAGCCCAACACCGAAAAGGAAGAACTCAAAGCCAGAAGCCAACCCTAATCCATCCCCAGCCTCAACAGGCCGACCCTGTAATATAGGGGCCTGAAGAATTCGAACGGGGTTGTGGAGCCCATCAAACTATAATTATAATAAGGAACCCCCCAAATAGTATAGGTAATTATGTAGGCCCCTACATTAAACCGAGAGCTCTTCTCCCAAAAAAAGAAGCTGTCCCGGAGCTGCCGCTGATACTCGCCCAAGGCCTGACAGGCTGGCTTTGAGATGTTATTCCTACTCTGGCTTAAGTTCTTCGGCTACAACGACTCGGAATCAGTACTAGTTCAACATAGAGCTTGGACTGCAGAGCTTTGGGCTTCAAGCTGACAGTTGAGGTCTACAGTTTCCTTGAAGATCTTGAGCCCCTCATTTCACGAACTTCGAGATATGGGGAGCATTCGCTTAAAACTCGTTATGCTGGTGTACACGTGCTGATAAAGCGCAATACATCCACACGAGCCCACAATGAGAATAAGAGCGCTGCGTGTCATACGTGGCCAACCCTGAGCTCCAAGATCTTAGCAATGCCTGCGTCTTCTCGCCCTTCTGCATGTGCAGGCGGAAAGTGATCGCTGCGTCCGGCCCC
This sequence comes from Symbiodinium sp. CCMP2456, assembly GCA_905221635.1. NCBI lineage: Eukaryota > Dinophyceae > Suessiales > Symbiodiniaceae > Symbiodinium > Symbiodinium sp. CCMP2456. Next base: position 23,289 of record CAJNDV010034374.1, on the reverse strand, counting down.
TTGCAGGCAGAGTCGGGTAAGGCCCAGGCACTTCTGGCTCGCCATTGGCATCGTCATAATTATCTCACATACACCCGCACCAGGCTCACTGCTGCTGCTGCTGCCGCCGCCGCCACTGCCCGATGCTCACACTACAATGCTACGGCGGCGACGTCGATTGCGACGACGACGGCAATCCCAAACTATGATCGCCCTCATCTCGCCTTCTTCGTGAGGAACTGCAAACCCGCGCGCCATCGTGCGATGCGGCCGCCCGAGGCCCTGAAGCCGCCAGAAGGCATCGAGGAAACAGTTTCGGGGTTTACACTCTCGCAACTGAGACACTCCGGGCGACGAGTATAAGCCGCATGCATTCAGAGGTTTCGGGCTATGTAAGGCTTCAGGGTTTCGGCGCTCACACTCGGCTTCAGGGCTAAGGGCTGAAAGCTTCAGGCCGCTGGGCAGGCTGAAAGCTCGAAACCGAGCATCCCAGGGCAGCCCTCTGCGGCCTAGCAAGAAGGCCTCAATAGGGGGAGGGGCCTTGCTAGCATGGGGTTCGGGGTCTCGGGCGGCTGCAAGGAGATGCTATGATGAATTTTTCAGACCTCCATGTTACCAAAGCCCGGGACAAGTGCGCTTCCAAGCGGGGTGCCCAAATAGCCGCTCATTGAAACCAGGCAGCCTCAGACAATAACGGACCCCTTATATAGGCGGAAGATAAGGAGCTCTAGACTCTATACCTCAGCAGACTCTAGTATGTTTTAGGAACATCAGAGTAAAGTCTAAGAGAACCCAGTTTCTGGATCCCCCACCGAAGCCCTTTTTTTGGAGCTCTCGGCTGGGGCCCCGGCTTGTCTAGCAAGAACCTCGCTGCCGAGCTGTTGTCAACCTGAACCCGCGAAGTGGCTGAAAGCCTTTTTTTGTGGCTTACGGTAGGGGGTTGGGGTTGGGGTTGCCCTCACCTATCGAAATCGGGACATAGGGGCCTTTATAACTGCAGTATTATGATTAGAACGATCATCTAATCATCTAATAAGGAAGCTTATGGGCTTTCGGCTCTCACTCTCGCACCGAGGGTTTTAGGGTTTGGCGCTCACGCTCTGACAAGCCGGGCGAGGTTATTTTTTCCCACCCGCCCAGCTGACAAAGTCGCACGCAGGGAGTTTCGTCGGACATTACTAGAGATTATTGGTGAGAGGGTCGGTAAAGGTGAAGCACTTCCAAGACTGTTCCGACTATTCAGGATGGGAGTAACCAATTCGCATACAGCCAATCAGCCAAAGAAAGATATAGCAAGATAATCGAACATCTTTGAAAAACTGGCTATCAGAAGAGCCTGGTTAAAGAGGTAGCAGGGACGAACAAGAGGGCTTCGGCCACTCTAGGCGAGGCCGAAACTGCTACAGACTCCCACTGAGTTCCTGCAATGACGAGCTCAGCGGCTACAGACGGTAGATCACATCTGGCAAGGGGAAGGGAAGATATGCCCAGCCCTCTTCCGGATGATCCCTCAGTCCGCACGCCTCCAAGCGTTCCGCGGCGCCTGCTAAGTCCAGCACCTCCGCAGCAGCTCAAGGTCGTTTGCTTTAAGCTTGGAGGGCTTAGCTTGTTGTGTTTGGTGGCCCTTTAGAAGTCCGCTAGGTTGGCGTTAAGCGCTCCGACTTCGGAGGAGCCAGTTGGGCAGAGAAATCAGAAAGACAAAAATGATCTGAAACCCAGAGAAAGTCGAGGGTCCAAGAGCCACTCGCAGCACACAGTCTATCGCCATTATCACGACTCCACAAACAACACACACTCTCCTTTTGGCAGGTTCAGACTTTCAAAACGCAGGCAGGTGCAGGCAGGTTTCAGGGCTGCCAGGCCTTTGGATGCTTCTCGGGAGTTGCGCTGCCTGAAACTGAAATATTCGCCGAACCGTTAGTTTCCCTTGAGAGCCCTTGCACTTGCAGATAGCATGGGGCGGTGGTTTTTTTCAAAGGAGGGGGCTCTTTGCTCGGACTCAGGTCTTTCCCAGGCCAACGGCTCATCTCCTGCAGCCAGCACCCAGGGCTTTTTTCGGCATTCCCGATGAGATTGTCCGGTCGGAAGGATTTGGGGCGGCTCTCAGTGAAGCCCCCAAGCCTGCCTTCATGATGTCTTTGTCGCTCATGCCGTGCTTGCGCCTGAGCTGCAGGGAACCCAAACCGCGTGAAAGCGCAGTCCTGTGGTAGATTGCCAAGCACTATGTTTCTGCCATGTCCAGTCGACGCACCCAAAGTGAATCGGGTTCCGTGCCCAAGCCAGGCATACGGACCGGTGAGTGATAAAAAGCAGAGTGAGGGACACTACAATGAACCCCAATGAGACCTGAGGGTCCTCTGCTGTTTCATCCACATTCGGGACGGGCCACAGGAGATCCACCTTGTCCTTCATGAGCCGCAGGTTCACTGGGTCCGACTTCTCGTCCCACTCCTCCTGCACCTGGAAAGCTCAAGCCGAAGCTCTGATACTTTTTAAGCATAAACCCAAACCCCCAAAGGACCGGCAACATCCTAGCCCTTTTTGTGTCACGGTCTGGGGCCGGAGGAAGCATCATTTTTCGATGCAACAAGCAGCATCACGATTCCTGAGCTCCTTGTTTTCACAAAGGACTCGACTGCTGCCCTTACTGCCCAGCTTGACCCACAAGACAGTACCCCTGAGCTCCTGAACCCCAGACCCTAGAGTTCAGGAGAGAGCTCCTGGCCTCAACTGCGTGCGTCTTCTCCGTCGTCAACTCCTGGGATTCGACGAGATGTGCGGCCCAGAACTGCTTCACAAAGGGCCACGAAAAAGTTGGCTACACGGGGTGGGGAAACGGAAGGATTTTGTGTAAAGTTGTTCAGAAGGTTTTACGGCCTAGAGTTTGCAAGCTTTCGGGGGCGAGGGTGGGCGTTCTTGCTCCGGAAGAGAGCCTGTGTCAGCTAGCCGGTGACATTGCATTCAAGCTAAGGTGTACGCTCAAGCCCAAAACCTTAAGAGGCTAACTCCTTAACGGCATCAAGATGAAAATAGTCATTCAGGAGACCGAAGACCCGAATGATTAGGTTTGAAGCAATGGGCCTATTGGGAGTGATTTGACTTCAGGGCCACCGGGGCGCGTGAGCCGTGGCATTCTCATCGTCGTGCTGCGTGGCGCAGGGCATCAAATCCGTGCAGGTGGCGGTGACCCAGTACCTGCTATGAAGCTTTGGCGGTTTTTGGGGCCTCGGTTTCAGGCCCCGGCACTCGTCTAACAGTTTCGAGAGCCCCCACCAGCAGGCAAAAATGGACGAGACCGGCATGAAACCGCTTCGCACGACAGGTTTACGCACATAGGGTAGGCGCTGTGAATGGGGTCACTGTGTGGTCTCATCCACATCGGGCAGCTGCATAGCGCAGAAGACCTCTGCAGCAAGCTGGCGGCTGGCTGGTCTCAAGGAGCGACTCTCTTCCCCGGGTGCTTTTATCGAGAAGTGCGTTGTTCAACAATTCCTGGCCTAAGAGCTTCCACGAGTTCGGCAGATGACGCGTTGAAGCTGGAGAGACCTCTCCCTCCCTGAGTTTGGTGTGATGCTTGGGAACAACGACCTGGTAGCCTTGGACTCCTGGGAGCTCCACTCAAACTCCCGAAACGCTTCGAACCGTTGATCAAGGCCCCAGCTCCCGCGGTGATCACGCCGGCAGGGTGGTCCTGTCACGGCTCGGATGATCAAAGATGAGGTTATGCAAACCTGTGCACTTCAGCACCACGACAGGATTAAAATTCATGTGGTTCAAGGTTCCGCACACGGTCTCAAGTTATGGAACGCCTGGGCCATCTTCGGGGCTTTGAGGGCTTTGAGGCTGATGTTCATTTTGACTCCCAATCTTCGAGACGCTGCAGCTATCCGAATCACCGTGACCAGACTGCTCCGCCTGACTTTGTTAGGGTCCCGGTGTTCCGGATAGTCCAATTGCGTATCAGTGGCTGCTTTTGAGGGGCTGTTAAAGGGATCGAGCGAGCCCCCTTCGGCTGAAGCAGACAGCCAACAGCATCGACATCTCAACCATTCAATCAGATCACCGAAGAGACAATAAGCAGACAAGAAACACTTTCAACAGCGTAACCTTGTATGAGGAAGGGCTACCCTACCGGGATTGAAGGGGCCGGCGACCTGGCCCGCGGCATCCACTTCCTGGCACGCGCAGCTTTTGGGCTTAGATGTGGGCTGACCACTCGAAGTTGCTGCTTCTTGGCTCCAGGATAGCTCGCACCACTACTACTCCTGCTGCTACTACTACGACGACGACGGCGACAACGACGACTACGACGCCGACGCGACTGCGACTGCGACTACGACCGCGACCGCGAACCACGGCCAACACCACCAACAACAACATCTACAGTGCAACCATTACTACTCCTACCACTAGTAGTCTACTCCTGCCTGCTTCTGCTAAACTACAACCGGCACCTCCTGCTGATTTCTCGTACTGTGTGTTTTGCTACGACCGCATTTCCAATCCCGCACCAATTTCAAGCCCCGCAAATTGCTCGAAATTGCACTCGCTGTGCGAAGCCACCACAAACCTCAAAGCGGTCCGCGACCGGACTTTCGCCCGCTTTGGCCTGAACCACGGGCTGCCATTCGGCGCTGAGCGTGACGCTGCCGTTCTTGCCTTCAGCATGTAGGTATTGTGGGAGCGTGCTTAACACTCAGGGTGCCTGCTGCTTGTGTGTCTGTACAGATAATGGCAGAGAGAGAGAGAGACAGAGAGAAAGAGAGAGAGAGAGAGAGACGGAGAGAGACAGAGNNGAGAGAGAGAGAGAGAGGGACTGAGACAAGGACAGAGCCAGCGACGGAGACAGAGACAGAGACACAGCCAGACAGACGAACATAGAGAGGCAGAGAAAGACTGTGAAACAGAGGGACAGAGAGATGACGGACATGCAGAGCGATGCAAACGGCCTTTCTGGTCGAACTCGTCTCGAAGCGACACGGTGACCTTCTTGTCCTTGCCCCATGTGGCCTGAGATCGAAACTTAACTTGCATGGCAGGGCTGCTTTTGGGCTTCGTTTTGGGCTCCCTACCTAAAACTTAAAACCCTGAACCCACAACCCTAAACCCTAAGCCGACGCCCTCTCTGCGGCCCTTCGGCTACCACCCGAAGCCCACGAAAGAGGAGTTTTTGCTAATGATTCACTTCCTTCTAGATCCTACTTACTCAGAGTATGCCCCAAAACCCCATTCAAATTGTAGGCCCAAAAGTTAAGAGCTCCACGGTAGATGGGCGGCCAACAACTCCACGGGAACGCTGACTCTGCCCAGGAAGTCGTCCCTCGTGATAAAGTCCTCAGTGCTGAGCTTGAGGCTCCATGTGCCATGTGCCGAGGCCTAGCAGCAAGATGTGAGATAGTTCTGAGGATGTTAGATAAAAAATGGGGCCTAGTCAATCTGTGGAACAGCACCACATCCTTATGGAGCAATGTGGTTTGGCTCTTCCTTCATCGATGGGTTGGTGCTCCTCTAGCAGTCCAGCAACGCAGAAGGTGACAGGAACAGCGGCAACCCAACAATGGAGCGTGTCGGGTGCAGGGTCCGGGCTTCTTTAGGTTCGGGTCTTCGCAGCTTCCCGCTCAACCTGGCAGATGACGTTAGGGTTTAGGGTTTAGGGTTTAGGGTTTAGGGGTTTTAAGAATCCGTCGTGTTGCATGGTCGTAGAGCTCGATCCAGATCCGCTGGTCGTGGAGCGAGGTGATAGGAACCGACCTCATGTTCGGCCCTCGCGTACACAGGCAAAATTCCAGACGCTAGGCCAGCTCAACCCTTAAGAACTGGAAAACATCAGCGTTCAGTTTCCACCTACGGCCTTCGGCCTACCCTGTTGGATTGACAGAAGCTGCGCCGGTTTAGCATAGTTTCTGTCGATGCGCGACTTCACTTGTCGCTAAACATTGTAGATCATGGTCTCTTATATGTGCTTTGTGAGAACTTCATTCAATCCACGCATCTGCACGCAGGACACATGCGCACATTGTGCTGAACCCAAAGGAGCAATATGGAAACTTAAAACCTCGCGAGAGGCAGCATTCCTGTCGTGCAATTCAACAAATCTACTCATGTTGACCCTACCCGCAGCAAGACCCGTCCAACAAAATCAACAGAACCCCGCGCACAGGGACTCACTTGCGAACCCCAAACTGCGTACCTTGGGTCAGCCCCGGTGAACACTAGGCAAATAGCGGCACTAGCCTCGTCAATCGCCGAATTACTGCCGGATTCCCCCCAAGCCGTGCCAAGCTGCAGCTTGTAGTTGAACACTGGTGAGAGAGTCCTGGGTCACTCGTTCTTGCCTTCAAACGACTAGAATGACCGTTTCGTCGTCCACTATGCCTTCGTGCCAGCCCTTGCTTACCAGCGCGACGAGTTCCTACTTGGTGTCATGCACCCTGAAGCCCAAGCCCAAGTTCGACATCCGCCGGTCCCAAAAACCATGCCCGGCAAAGCCACCAATCCAACACCGAGCCAAGGCACTTGTACTGCGTCTCTGACCGGAAGACGTGTGCCCCGATCCGTATCTTCACCTTGGGGGCTCGGTTCGTCTAGGCCGATGGCGATGAAAATGCCGGGTTGGCCTGGGAACACCCTTTGGGTGGTCCCCAAGGTTTCCCGTCGATTCGGCCCGGCTCTGTCAGACCCACTTTCGGAGCCTGCTCGGGGGATTGATTTTCGCTTTTCCGAGCTCCAAGGAAGCCCGACGTTGCTCTGAATGCAACCCACAGAGAGATATCTCCCGGGACAGGGGACAAGGCTAAACTACTGCTGCTAGTATCACCACTGCAGCTACAACAACGACTGCAACTGCGACTGCGACTGCTCCTCCTCAACTTCCTGCTGCTGCTACGACGACGACGACGACGATGCCAATAACTGCAACTTCGTCTATTATACAACGAAGGACGACAACAACTACTGCAACAACTACATACTATTGCTCGGGCGACGCCGACTATATACAACTTCGACTACCGCTACGACCACCGCTACCACCAGCTGCACCACCGAAACCATCACCACCACCGCCACCTCCGCCACCATAACCCAGGCCAAGGCTCCCGGAAGGCCAGCAACAAGCAAAGCTCTAAGCGAACTCCTGTGCTGGCAGCACCAAGTCACGTAGGGATCTGAAGTGCCCTTGCCGAAGAAGTTCCTGGGCGTCAGCGACACACTTATACTGCCGGTCGGGTCAAGGCGGGCGTCCACCGGCACAGCTCACACAAAGCGCAGAGCATCGCAGAGCTAGGTGTGCTAGGGCATAGGCAATCTATTGAGGTTTCTGTTGGGGCCGGAGGGCTCGAGATGCTTGGCATGAAAAGCAGAAACAAAAACCAACGACCGCACTGGACAAGACGCGCAAAAAACTTCAAGTATTGGTTCTAGTTGGCTGCCAGGGTGCGTGTCCATCGCCAGCAAGTCATTCGCATTCCAGACCGTAACCCAAAGAATTCCTCACGTGAGCATGAGACTTAGCCTTTGTGGGGGCTTAGAGGTCCTGAATCATGATCCTGTTCATTCCAGGAGGCTTTTCATAGACCAAGCGGCCCTCCGGGGGCGGACTCACGATGGAGAAGAGGTCCACTTGGGATATCAACCTCAGTTCGGACGATGGGTGGACTGAAATTTGAAATCCGGTGGGTTCGGACGATGGCTGCGCCCCGAAACCCCACCACCGGCTCGGGGAGCTGGTCCTGTGCCCCTTTGATGCCAGGCCGAGAGGCTTGAATCCGCGATATCTGGGCGCCACACATGAGCTCGCCAGCACACCTCTCCGCATTTTCGAATCTTCTAGGATTTTTCCACAACAGCTGGAGATAATCTGAGATTCGAGGGAGAGGGCACCGTGGGCTCATTGTTGTCGGACGTTGTCCGGGTGCTGTGCCCACATTTTTGCGTCGCAGAGTCGACCATGGAAACCCGCCATTCCCGATGACCGATGACCAAAGAACCCTACGCAGCGCAGGATCCGTAGTCAAAACTCAAGACTTGCGCCGTCTGCTCTCTGCTGTCCAGGCCACTTGTAAAGACGTCCATGATGCGTCGGTGAATGATCTCGGCACAAACATCCACACACCGGTTGAAGCAGGAGCAAACCTACAGCAACTAGCCAACGCCAACTTCTGCAAGAACATTGCGCTCTCCTGGCGCTCCTGTCTTTCAGGCTTTTGTCCCCGACGAAACAGGTCGGCTGCAAAAAGCCACCGCCCTTTTGCTCAAGGCCTGGGAGGTCGTAGATCCCCTTGCTTGGGCCCCGGCACTCATGTTCAGTAGGTCGGAGCCCGTCCCAGCAAAGTTCAACTCCATCTCCGGGGCATCCAGGAAGAACAGCCCTGGCGTCTCTGGGCTCCGGCTCAAGGCTCAAAAACTTCGGGTTTAGGGTTTCGACTCTTGGTACACTTCTCGATTTGTGCGTGTCATCCTTGCGCAGGGGCCATGATTAGGGTTTAGGGGTTTAGGGTTTAGGGGTTTAGGGTTTAGGGTTTAGGGCCTAAGGCGTCCCAGCTCTTCTGATAAACACCACAACACTGCTGGTCCAAGCCACGCACACCCTTGAACATGGGCGGATAGGAGATCCTTTGTTGAGGGCTTCGGGAGCTTAGCCATGAAAGCTTCGGGATTAGACAGAAACGGGCAGCGGCTTAGGCTTAGGTGCCCATGTTGGGTGCCACAGCCATGGTTCCCTAAACCCTAAACCCTAAACCCTAACAGGAAAGGCAGAAATGATTTTTGTGCTCTCGACTCTCACTCTGCAGGCCAGCATCATATGGACAAGCTCCACCAGAAGCCTCAGCTGACGACCCAGTTCTGGCTTGCTTGTGTGACTGCGTTATGTTAGTACACAGGTTCTACAGCTATGCTATACTGATCCTCCTCTCTGTTGCTCGGTGTGATTCGTGGTCATGCTATTGAATCCAATGGTTCCGTCTCCACACCCTCGAGCACAATCAATATGACCTCCACATCCTTACATAGCAGATGATTGTACTATTTGTTGACTTGCACCTAGCCTCTTCTTGTCTGCTCATTTTGTGCAATGTCGCAGCCGGCCAGCCTCAGATGATAATATTGCATGCTTACGGCACTGGAAGTATGGTATGCTGCTTATGCTTGCTGCAAGGCTGCTTTTCACACACAGCTCAGTCTACGATCGTTATGTCATATACTGATATCATCGGTAACCTCAGTGCTGGCTGTCATAACTGTGGGGACCTAGCCCTAGGACCTGGGAGCTCCCAGAAATGCTTCCAAAGCACTGCCCCTTCATCACCATGCCTGCGTGGCTGCATTGCATTGCATCACGTGCAAAGGATGCAAAAGTTTCTACTACGCTCCACAGACATGAATCTCCTCCGAATGTGCATTTGCTCAGAACATACCAGCATCCCTGAAACCTCCAATGCTGGTGAGCATGTGGTTGTCGTTGCAGACGTTTACCCCCAAGCCCAACGATCTTGTGTTGCGGGCTTTAGAGTCTTGACGTAGCCGTCTGCGTCCGTGTTCGCATACATGTGCCCTTGCTGGTCTCTGCAGCGTCAAATTTCGCTTCACGTAGATATTTGGTTGCTGACCGCTAGACGCCTGTTTTCAAAACTCGTGCGGTCGAGACTCGAGATTCAAGACCACAGCTCGCGAAGTCTTCCCAAAATCATGGCAAATCTTTTGTTTAGAACAGATGACAAAGACTTTTGGGGTTTAGACTTTATGGTCTAGCTTTCTTTTTGCCAACTCCTCTAGACAGCCGCGCCTTGGACACCCATCTCGGCCCCGCCAATTTTGAAGATAACATTGAGGTCAGCGTTCCACTCCTTAACGGCTGACACTCGGACTGGCCAGATGAAGTTTGCTGCTCTGCCGCTTGGGTTATAGCTTACCGTGCGGACTGCGCCTCACAGAATTCCGGCACCGTATGACTTGGGCTGTGGGGAGCTTGACGACACTGGACTTGTGAAGCATGCCCGTGGGACAGAACTCAGGCTAGGGAAGAATTAACCACGAGACTTCATGTCGGATCGTGAAAGAGCCCTGCATGAGCCCGTGGCGGTAGCCGGGCCTAGTTGGAAGTTTCAGGCAATAGGCAATAGGGAAACCCAACAAAGAGCCCCCACTGATAGGATCCTCATTAAGAGTATCCCCAAATACGGCTGAACTATCCATAATGAAGAATGTACTTTAATACCCATAGTTTAGGGTCCTCAAGGTCATGCAGGATTTATATCATCAACAGTACGGTAACCCTCATTTTCTGAAACCCCGAAGATGATGACAGGGCACAAAACGACAGCGAAACACGATGTTCTCGCACATGCCTTCAGCAGTCTTCTCCTGGCCCAAGAGGCTCAAGGCGATAAGCCACACAACCCATACTTGAAACCTTCGCGGGTACACCGGTATACTGCATACTCGGTCATACATACAGGCATACATGCAGGTATGTACGGTTTTTCCAAACCATACTGTCAGGCTTTCGGCGGAAATCTTCACATATATTCTAGTTCTACATATTTTGTATAGGTCTATCTCAAAACAAAAGACATTGAGCCTCCAGCCACTCGAAATCCTGTAGCCAAACGTAACAGTCCTTGCCCACTACTTCGTGGCAGCATAATGCGAGCATCCAAAGACAAAAACTCCAAGCCGCGGCACCTTGCGATCGAAGATCTTGATGCTTGTGAACTGCACCGCCTCATCCCCTGTCAACTCTCGATTCGAGGTGCATCATGGCAACAAATTCGAAGTCAAGAGCTTGCTTGGCACGATGTGTGTGAGTTCAGATGCAACCGCAGAGAGAATCATGGCCGCGTGCCAGGCAGGCCTAAGTGACAACGATCCTTGTCGAAGTCAGCCCCCTGCGCTGCGGCTGGGGTAAGGAAAGGAATAGACGACTCTCACAATTAAGGGCGTAAGCCGTGGGATCCAAGCCGATCTATATTCATAATCACGACGTGGGCAGCTGGAGCGCCAGATCTTCGGTTGCAGCTTACATTCTTCACACACCTTCCCGCCGGATCCTTTCAGCTTTCAGCTTGTTGAAAGAAGAGGTGGGTTCGCCAACCTTCATTCTGACCGTTTTGGCTCGCCTGTAGTTGCGACGGCAAAGCGGAGCGGACCATGGGACCGATCTCCTTCGTGATCATCTCGTGTGCCTCGCTAGGGTTTGGGGTTTTCATGGGCTGAGGGCTTGGGGAGCTTGAAAGCATGGAGCAATGGCCGTGGAGTGGTGCTGGTGACTTTGAGGAACTTGATTTCGAGGATGAGAACGGTTCTTCTAGTTGCGGAGGCAGTGAGAGGGGGCCGTGCAGTAGCCGTGGCGAGGTCGGCAATGCCCAGGAACCAACTCTTGCCCAAGCGGCCCAATGCGAGATGCGGGGCCACAGGAAGCTCAAGATCTCCTGAGGGCTCTGGGCTTGGAATTTCGGATGTAGCCGGCCGTTGCGTTGACCAGCAGGTATTGAAAACACAGCTCCAAACATCCAAATCCAAAGCCGAGCGGTCACACGACCGCTAAAGTTTCAAAGCAGGGGCACGTTGGCCGGCTCAGCGATTGGCGCGATGTAACCTGCAGTTCACTAGCAAGGAGCTTTTTGAAATAGAACCAGATTGAAATCGAAGAGTGCAGAATAGAACTAAAAGCTTGAGACAACTTATGCTTTGAATCTCGACCCTCGACTTCACAGTTTCCAGAGTCAGAAATCCCAAAGCAGAAGCTGCGCAAGTTTAAGCCCTCCCACACCCCAACACCCGCTCAAGCTGCGCCTTTGGGCGTGTCCAGCGAGCTTCCCTCCGTGGGCTTCTGACCCACGTTCATGGAGTTGGTCCTGGGCTTTCGGAAGCGTAAACGGCCCACGTCTGTGCCTGTGAGGGCACGCATGCAGGTTTGCATGTCAATCGCAAAGGTTGAGATTATTCTCATAAGGCTTAGTAAGACCTCAGAACTGTAGAAATGCCAAAACAGATTTCGGGCGTCGACCTTCGACGCTTGCACTCCGAGACTCGAGGAGATGTACAAGTACTGTATGGTTTAGGCTTTAGGGTTTAGTGTATAAGTCCCCTGGCCCCACTACTAACTACCCATATCTGGCTGCGCTGCAACTGGCTCATCCCACGCGAGTAGCCACCCGGGTCGGCACCAGTTTTGAGCTCCACATCTCGGGGGCGGGGGAAGTTGAGGCATGGACACGAGTTCGTACAACCTCGGAGTCCGAAACCTAAGTAGATGGGGGTTTCCGAGAATAGGGGACCCTAATATAGTACATCTCAATGCTACCAGGTTCTCCGCACAAACGTAAGAAGAGGGAGCAGCACTTATCTATTGGTTGCGGGTGGCCAACAGAGCCGCAAGACATGTGCTGTTATTGCCTGTGCACCAATACATGAAAGGAAAGGGTGATATCGGTTACGATCGTCATGATCATTGACGTCGCTATCATACCTCATCCCTCACACCTCGCCTCCGTCTCCTGTAGCTGGACGCTGATGCATTCGCGTCTCGCGCAGCTCATGTCGGAGCGCCTGCAACTCGTGCATTAAAAGTAATTTTGGCCGTTTAAGGGCTCAGGCCGCAACGAGGCTAGGCAGCTGATAGCCCGAGTCACCGCAAGGATTGGCTGAAACCTGAAACCGTGGTCGGGCCTTCAAGTCGCCTCGCAGGTCGTGGACCTTTGAGGACTCTTGAAAGGACTCTGTAGGGATTTACTGTAACAGTTCTGCAGGGGCTTCTGCGGTACTAGAAGGGCTCCGGTTACTAGTGACAAGGGTTCTAGAGATGTTCTTGGAAGGTTGGATCTTTGACGAAATTGCCCTGGCAAAGCGTCCAGGTCGGAGAGGTTAGTCCACGGGACTGCCGGGTTCATCGTCTTTGTGAGAATCAAAACAAGAAGCATTCCAAAGCGGTTTGAAACGTCCTGCATGCCGAGTGAAACTGTGCCCGCCTCCTTGTGAATCTCGTTCGGCCTCAGCTCAGAGAGCGAGCGAGCGATCCAGGGAGGGAGGGTCAATCAGGGCGCAGGGCACGGGATCTGATGGAGTCTTCACGCCAACATGCCAAACATTGCTAAACCGCCTCCATAGGATCTCGCATGCCCGTTTCAAAACCTGGAAGCTCTCAACCTAAAGCTACCAGGTCTGGTCTGGCTTCTCTCTCTCTCGTCTGGTCTTCGGGGCATAGGGAGCGTGTCAAGCCCCCCGCGCCGACAGGCGCACCCCTGTTGAGGGAGGGGGAAAGCATCAGCAGACACTGAACGTACTCGTACAAAGATATGGGCCTTTTGACAGAAAAACAGGCATGTAAAAGGATATGGAGAACCCTCCCTCTCTCGCTATCTCTATTTCTCTCGCTCGCTCGAGCTCTCTCTGTCTCTCTCTCTCTCTCTCTCTCTCATACTCTCTCTTCTTCCACTGGGCATAAGGGACTGGTCAGGTCCCTCGGCCACATGGGCCCCCCATACTATCTCTCTCACTTTCTCTCTCTCGCCAGGGCCAGGGTGAGGAGGGCAGTCCCTCTCCACCGCGCTTGAGCACCCCCGACTGTTGCAGGGCGAAATGTGATTTCGGCATACTCCACCGAGGCAAATACTTCAGCTGAGAGGGCATCACAGCTGTCCCCGAAGCGACGTGCGCGGGGCATTCCCCGATACATGGAGTTGCTTGGCTTGACAGAAAGAACCAAAACCAAAGTAGCCATGTGGCCTGATCTATCCTTCTACTGCGCCTTGCCCAGAGTGCTACATACTGAGGTGCTGGCAGCATTCCCATTTGTAGTTAAAGCAGCGGCGCATGATAGGCTATGGCGGCAATTAGGAGGGAAGCTTGCCATTCAACTCAAAGTGATGCACGTTTCTCCGACATGTCATGCGAAGCTACATGGACTCAGGTATGACAAACGAACAAGGTAGCCGCAGGTAGCAGCGTCAACAGTTCCTCCATTCCTCTTTTATTTTTTTCTGCTGGGCCTCAGGCCATAGGCCCGCCCAACTTTTTTTTTCTCTCTCTCTCTCTCTCTCTCTCTCTCTCGCTCTCTCTCTCTCTCTCTATTCTCCAAGTGGCTGTGGGCCGGCGGCATGGGAGCACCCCATGGCGCCAGCAAAGATCAATGGAGGGTTCAGAACACCAGACAAAAGCAACATACTTCAACCATGGACTTTCCTTAAGCCTGATTCAAATCGCCATGACGTTCCGATGACCTGAACTGACCTGTGCTTTCGAAGGTTGCTGTCGCCCCACTCCCGATACGCTCGGTCACGACGTGCAGCCCGTGTTGGGCCGGCAGCCAGGCTGGAGCCAGACACACATTGCCGAAATCTCTACATCCCAGCAAGTTTCTTTCATCCGCTGCTATGCACCGTGCTACACTGCTAATTACACTCTACAGACACTGACTACACTGATGGGCCCGCTCGCCCTCAACAACCCTTCGAACCGGAAAGTTGGTGGAAAGAATGGTCCCGACACTCCACTGGTCACCAGCAACTAGCCACTAGCCGCACTAGCCTGAAACGTCTCCATGGTACTCAGAGCCCGAACTCTACACAACGCGCCTTCACTCGCTACTCCATAGACCGTGGACTCCGGCCACCTAGTGACCTAGTGTACCCACGCCCTTCCGCGCCCGGCTGGCGAGCGGGGCGATGCCAAGTGATGAGGCGATCGTCGTCTTGAAGGCTCCTGGGCAGAAACACAGCGCTGGGGGGTGGACATTGGTCCGACGTCGCAGTGGAACGCATGTCAAGGCTTGTCCACCAGGCTGTATTGCTCGTAACCAAGGAACCAACCCCTTGGGCAAAATGTTCCGTAATGCTTCAGTGCTACCTGACAGCCCGCTGTGTGCCTCAGGAAGGCATTGATGAAGAATCCGTCCTGCGAGCTGCTGAAGGCATGTCCTCTGTCGACCCTTTCTGCAAGGCACACGACTGGCGTGGAGTCTCGTCTCCACTTCGAGTTCGACTGCTGCCCAAGTCCCCACTTTTTATGCATTGACATTGGCAGCAGTCAAATCATACATGAGCACAGGCTTGGGTTGAGCCCATAGGATTTTCCCCCCAAGGACACACGGAAGTGTCGAAGGGCGATGGTCCCAGGCCTTGCTTCGGTTGCCTTGACCCCGCTTTTGATGAGATCGCCCTTCCACACACAACTGTCTGGTGCTTAGTCGGGAATGGGGGAATGGATCCCTATGATAGTCCCTTAAGGTCCCTTATAGTAGTCCCATTCCCCCATTTTCCACAAAGCACCAGACAGACAATGACAAGCTCAGACGGCTCCAGCGCAGAGGGCTTCGGCTGCTTCGGCCTGGGCCTCGGGGCCTTCCAAGGCCGGAGACCCCGATGAAAGCCCGCAGCGTGGCCCGGCTCACCCGTACTGCTCGATCCGCCACACCCGCACAGCACCTGCAGGTCCCGCCCAAAAGGGGGTTGCGGCTCAAGGATGGCGAAGGCAGGTGCCGAATCGAGAGGTTCAGGATAAACCCCCAGAAGTGAAGGCATCTCTTCTAACCCATTCCCTGGACTTCGCCATTGCCCAACCGACAACTGAAGCCCAAGCCCTGAAATGCAGCACCCCAGGGCCCCAGGGTTTCTTTCCCTTCACACCCCAAGGACAACACCCAGAACCCCTGGCTTCGTAGCCCCGGCTGATCCGAATCCGAAGGCTTCTCAAACAACGGCTGAGCCCATCACTGCAAGAGCCGCCACTCAACTCTAAAGCTCTCACCCAGATCTCCCCTTGCTTCTCTGGCACGGTCGTGCGACGCGGAGAAGAGTCGGTTGCCTGCTTTGGTCTATACGGGGAGTTGAGACGCTGTTGTTGGTGGTCCCTAATCCTCCCATCTGAGAAGGCTTCGCACGATTCCTGCGATAGTTCACGGTCGGTTCTGCGAGGCTTGGTTTGAGTAAATGTGGATTTCTTGCTATCTCGGTGCAGACAAGGCTCCCGGGGGTGCATACTTTGGGTCGTGGGGCTCACAGCTGGGGAATCGGGGCTCTTGAAACCCCCGGTACATTGGCAATCCACATTCGTGAAAGGTTGTGGCGTCTATCGCTATCCTTGCCACTGCTTCGTTTCTCCTTCTCTCTGCCTCGCTTCGGTATAAAGCGGCCCATGAGCCTCTCTTTGAAGCCCTCGAGACCTAACAAGCCGCGATGGCAGGGGCAAGGCTTGGCAATCTGAACTATGGCCTTGGGGGCCCGTTCTGCTTTCGGAATGAGGCTTCTTGGGCTTTTGTTTTTCAGGCTGGAGCCTGGTGCCATGAAGATGGCTATCTCGCAGACACGTCGGACCGAAAGACTCCTTCTGGCTTCCCATATCGAACCCGGGGTGCCAAAGCCCACCCAGAAAACTCTCACGAGCTGCCGGGCCTACGGCTGTCAGCGCGGAGACCGGACCACGGTGGCCCTGGCGCCAGCGGTATTAGGGTTCAGGCACTCGGGCGGCTGGCCTGGTAGATCATGTGCTGTGAACAAAATGCAGTTGCGGGGCCAGGAGGCACAGCCACAAAAAAGGGCAAAGGTCCGACGATGTACAAGCCCCCAGCCGCATCGGATTGAAAACCCTCGTAAGCGAAGGTGAAGCCTGTGACCGCAACCAGATACCGAAGACCTTAGGGCCTGTAACGGAAACCATGGAATCATCCCCGGAAACCAAATTCAGTACTGACAGAAACCACTGCAAACCTTTAGCGGGAATCCAGGCTGCTTGTGCTTCGCGGTGCTTTGTCTCCTACCTTTTATCCTCTTTTGCAACCTGTGCATCTTGATGCACTCTCAGCCACTATCCTGTTTGCAGCGTGTGCTTCTTATGCTTCTTGGTCTGTTGTACCCCTCTCGTTCGTTTGCAGGCTGTGCCCGATCCCACCCGAAAACCTCCAAAGCTGCAGCCTCAAGCCGAAGAAATCTCCCTAGTCCTTGAGATTCACTATAGGGGCCTAAAAATAATTAGAATAGGGCTTTGGAGCCCATTATACTATAACTATAACAAGGAACCCCCAAATGGTATAGGCCATTTGATTCTGCAGTGCCTGCAACACGTCTTGACACTGGAGCTCGCCATCCCAGACCTTCACAACGCCGTCCTGAGAGGCTCAGGCGTCGAGTCGCCGAATCGCCGACATTTCTGGGCCAAGCTGAGCCTTTCCGGAACCTTTGGGGGCAAACTACCGGGGGCTCCAGGGCTCGTAGTGCTGGAAAGATTGGTTTTTTAGGTTGTTTAGGGACAGTATACCCCGAAGGCCCTAGAGATCTAGACCTCAGCTTCTTCGGGTTGCAGTCCTTGGAGCCGGAGAAGAGCACGTCATCGCTCGGAGACCTTGGACGTGCGTTCACCCGCGTTTTGGGCTCACAGGTTCTTGCAGAGTGGTTTGTGACGGCTTTGCCACGCGAACTTCTGAAACTATGGACCATTGACCTGGATCTTGGATGTAGGTCACACTTCTCTTCTGGCTTTGAGTTTCGCCCGAGTGCAGGGCCACGTCCCCAAAGCCTAACGGCTTAACCTAAGCGAAAGGCCCTTGCTCAGACAACACGCCGGCTTTGTGGATGGAACGGTGCTCGGAAGCTGGTGTTTTTTCTCACATGTCGTGTTGCCTGGTGTTCGCAGCTCCTGACACGAACGCTTGCATCGCACCTGACATGTCCGAGCGGCATGCAAAGTGCCTGGATCCAGTCGCCGTGCACGTGCAACGTGTGCATGGTGTTGGTCAGTGATTGCCTGACAGGACGGGCCATCTTACCGGGCTTCCGGGCGCACATGGGCTTGGCGTTCAAAGCTCGGACAGCTTGGCTATGCTCACACAATTCTACACGAGTAACCTCAAAGCACAAAAGTTCCTGAGATCTCGTGGCAAGTGGCACGTCCCACTCCTTGATGGATCTGTCTCCTCAGCTTGGGCAACAACACTCCGTTTCCTAAGCCAAGCCCGACGATGTGGATGCACTTGGCTTTGCATGATCAGATGCCTTGCAGCCCTGTTCTGGACGGACTACACGCACCAGTAAACCCTGGCCCGGAAAGCCAACTCCGCCCCACCCCACTCTCTGCGGGCCAGTCATCTGGAGCCCGAGTAGAACTTGCCATGCTTCCCTGGGCATGCAGTGAGAAGATTTGTACCCTCGCTCTCGATCTGAAGGTGAAGGCTTAGGGCCTAGGGTTCGAAGCTTGAACATGACGCTTGAATGGTCGTTGCACGGTTGCGACGTGCAGCTGCTGAGTGTGTTCTCCATGGCTTTCCCGTCCCGGGTGCTTGTCATAACTGCCCGGAACTTCAAGCGATGCAATCATCGCAGGTCTTCGGGACGTGTGGAAGACACTGGGCGTACTTGTTACCTCGTTACCTCGGACCCAACAGCACGGGATTCCTAGCCGTTACGTGCATCACTGGCTTCGGACTCATCATACCACGGGGTGTCAAGGAGTCCGCAGTACGACTTTCAGTCGCGGATGGTGGCTCCCAGACATCCATGCCCTCATGCAAAAATCGCGGGTACTTTCTTTCACTACGACTCGGCCGTGACGGCGATGCTATGCTGACTTATACAGGAATCCTTCGTAGCAAACACGACATTGACTGCCAGGCTCCTGTGTTAGTGTTGTTCGCAGTAGCAGCGGCAGTAGGCAGCTGCAGCAGCTGCAGCAGCAGCAGTAGTAGTAGTAGTAGTAGTAGTAGCAGCTACAGCGAAGGGTTTTTACAAGAAGAGCCGCAGCCCAAGTTGATGGTGCCAGCAGTGGCTGTAAACCTACTGAAGCATGGAGCCCTTCGCGGCGCCTGCCACGGCAATGCTGGTAACGCCATCGTAGTGCGGAGGGTGAAGGGTCCTTGGCTGGGTCGGCACATCCGGGCCTCTCTCGCAGGCATTGCCGGGTGCCTGATCCAGCACACTGGCAGCGAGGCTCATGATGGCAATGAAAGTGCTGTTAAGGGTGGTGGGGATGAGGATGGTTGTGATCGTCAGCGAGCAGCACCCTCTTGCTCCACCCCGCCGCTTGACCAATTGCTTGCCAGGCACTTGCTCACCGCCCAAGTGGAGGCATTCCAGACTTTAAGTGACCTCAGGCGCAGTGCGTGGAGTCTGCTCGGCCGCCTATACCTGTGTCCTCAGACCACTCCATAAGCCCGTTTCAACAGGGCATAGAAACCCAGGCAAGCGGAGTCTTCGCAGTTTCGGAGACAAAGCCCCAGAAACGTCCCAAGGGCTCCGAATCATGCCAAAGCACCGGTCGCGCGCACCCGACACGACCTTCGCAGAGCCACAACGTGAAAAAATGCTGTAGGCACTCACGCAGAAAGATGCGGAAAGGCTGATGGCGCAGGCAGAACTCGCTCTTTGTTGTGCTCGGATGACTTTTGGACGTCACCTTCTGGCCACGATCTCACGCCATGGCAGGTTATTATTAGCTGCTCTCGGCTCCGGATAAAAGCCAGGTTTTGTATCGGACCGTTTTCGAAGCAGGTCTTTAAGGAAAGCACCATGGCGACGGCAGCCCAGACTCACATGCCACGATCGAGAGTTGCTCATAGTTTGGCGTAGTGCAGGGTTCGTTGGTGTCGGCGGCTGCGGCTTTGCAACTCCAAGGTTTTGGTCCGGTCCTGTTCCGTCCGCCGAAGATCTAGGTAGCGGAACACAAGCACCCAAGCCCCGCTGCTCGCGAGCCTGCAACGGCGACCCGAAGCGGTCCAAGGCGAACACCTTGGGGCTCAGAAAGACAAGCTACGCTCTACGGGACCTCTGCTATAAAAGTCTCGAATCTACCCCAAGTGGCACGCATTTCCTGGTATCAGTCTGTCCTGGGTACTAGTACCAGGTGCCTCGCGGACCTCACGGGGCCTGTGAAGATGATATTAAACCAGATAAGCACAAGCTAGGCCAGCAAGTGCAAGCTAGTGGCCCCTCCAAGATGCGCTGCCTCTAGGCAAGCCACGGCCTGTTTGTTTCAGGCATGGACAAGCTCGACACCCACAACAATCGTGCGGCTCAAAGGAGTTATGCACATATCGCACATCTAGAGGGCTCCCATATCAGCGGATGTCCGGGCAATTTCCTGTTGGTGAAATGTTATTGTGCTTACTCTACTGTGACTGATCAACTTCTCTAGCCATGTTCTGCCGCTGCTGCTGGTCCTCCTACTGCTTAGTGCTGCTGCTTCTGCTGGCCCATCTCATCAATGTCATGTATCTCTTGCTGCCTCTGCGCGCTGAGCCCATCATCTTGGGCTTGCTGAGGTGAGTGTACGAAGATGCTTTTGGTTCCGGGTTGACGTCTCGGGATGTCTCGGCGGTCTTCAGCAGGGCTCGGCAGTGCCTGTAGGACCTCTAAATTCCGCAGGTCTCTACGTGCTGTCAGTGACCCCATCGTCTGTGACTTCCAGTGGCAAGCTCGGGAAGCGTTTCTCGGATATGATACGCTAGGCTATGCTATGATATGAGTCGATATGATATGCCCTTCCTTGCCAGCATTGCCTGCTAGATGTCACGTGCTCACCTGCACTTCTAGTGCTGTACCGAGCCAAATGCCTCAAAGGTCGCCAGGTCCCACACGCGGATGGATCCTGAGGATCTTCTTTGGCTCCCGCAGCAGGTGACAGCTCAGGTTTCGGGCTGAGTGCTCAAGGCTCTGGGCAAGGTCTACACGCCGTGCTATGAGTTCCGACTCAGTCAGCACAAGACATGCAGCAGTCGCCTACACACCCTGAACCTGACCCCTCACAATCCCGAAACAAATAGGTTCTAGAGAAGTGCCGAAAGTTGCAATCAACTCTTTACATTCCCCGTCTTCCTCAGACTCGATGTACATGGGATGCCATGAGACATATCCATGCCTGTTCCGGGGCCCTCTGCACGCACCTCTTGAAGTCCACCGTCCAAACTTGAGGACCCGATGTGACGAGTGTCGATCTTCCGAACCAGAAACGAGAACGTCTGCTCCCTCCAGAATCAGGATCGCGTTCACCTCACAGCTGCGGCTACAGAACTTCTACAGCATCTGCTTTCATTCAGGGCGGGTGGTACAAAATGCCTGCGGTGGCAAAACGTACCTTCGGACGACTTCCCCGGAACACTAGCATGCAGTCCCCTGTTCCCTGGCCGGTTGCAGTTATCTTTGTCGAAGAACCGAAGCTCACTCAAGTCCAGAAGCACCCTTTCAGATGCACGCAACCATCCACCCGACCTATCCATCGTGATCTCCCGCATCTCCCGCCCACAATGCCGCCGAAGTCACACCCCCAGTGTGGCCCAGAAGCGTCTTCACTGTTGAGAATGTCCTTAAGAAGCTGTCAACCAATCAAGCACATGCCTTGTCTTCTGCCCCATGCTGATATGCTCATCCAATCCGGGTCTTTTCGTTCCAGCGGTCTCGACACTGCCTGCGGCTCTCTTCTTGTCCCCTGGATGGCCTTTGGCAAGCAAGGGGGAGGAAGATCTAGCGAGCAGCTGCACTGCTCCACTTCGAAGTGAAAGACATAAGAACCTTCGAAGACACAGTCGAGTCGAGTCGACACTATCGCCATGCTGTTGTGGCACTTTCGCGCTATTCTGCGGTATTCCCGAGCTCTAGGAGGCGTCAGCGCCTACAGCATCCATTCGCCCGTCTCAGGATACGATGCCATGTGATTCGGACAGGAGCCGTGGTATTGGCCGGGACGCTGAGTGGTAGCCCAACTCGCGAGCGCATCCGTTCCGACCGTCGCAGGTCGCCTGGAAGTGTCCCAGGGCTTCGTGAGGTTAAATGTGGATGTCAACGTCTCGCCTCGGCTCTCTGTGCCTCGCGAAGCATGAGGCCGTGAGTTGGAAACGTAGCTTTGCAGCTTCGGGTGATCCTGGAGCACTAGCCCGGCCCACATTGTCGGTGCCCCCTTGCTGGGCTCCACCCTGGGCTCCTCGAGCAAGCCAGTGGACCCAAGGCGGGAGCAAGGGGAGCACGGGGAACTCCCGATCGAACTCGGCAGAGAACTAAACGAGCTCCAGGTCCCTGATGCCGCCATTTCCGGGACACGGACAATCGACGGCAGTGGCCTGCAGGACTTCTTCAGTTGCAAGCGTGCCGCTCGCTCCCGCTCGATACTGGCATGCCAGCTTGCGCTGCCCGTGCGGGACATCAGCTCCAGAGGCATCGTATGTTTGGTCTTTCGGGGAAAACAGACCTTCCAAACTGCGTGGGCCACTCGAGCCATAGTCAAAGTCGAAATGTGGCCTTCATTGCCAAGTCATGCAAACGAGTGCTATCGACCCTGCAAGTGCTGATGTGCGCTAGCTCGTCGATCTGCACGCCTTGAGTAACCCGAAACCCCCGCTTTGCCCTGTACTTGCGGTAAGCCCCAAGGACCGCACAAAGGCTCAAAAGAAGGCCCCAAACCCGAGAAGCGAGGGCCCAGCGCTCGGAGCCTAGTCTGGTGCGCCCACTACGAGCCAATAAGCCGGGCGACTCGAGGCTCCAGATGCGGATGGTGCGATCCTGGGACCCCGAGCACAGCACCTCAGGGACTTGGGGGCTTCATGGGCTTTCCTGGGCTATGAATAGATGTTTCGTGTTTCGGGCTTGCAGAAACGGGCTTCGGACTCTCACAGCACGGCGGACTGGGTGAGGTTACAGTCTGACTGGGAGATGCGTGGCGTTGCCATGGGATTGCGGACTTGACGGCCGTGGAATGTACATTTACCGCTGCAGGAGTATGTTTGTGAACCTTGGTGATAAGAGTATTCAAAATTACGTCTTGTCGGCGGGACTGCAAATTATTTTGTAACTACATACAGAGAGACAGGGACAGACAGACAGACAGACAGACAGACAGACAGACAGCCAGCCAGCCAGCCAGCCAGGCAGGCAGGCAGACAGACAGACAGGAGGGAGAGACGGACAGAGTGAGGGAGGGAGGGAGTGAGGAGTGAGAAAGTGTGAGAGAGCGAGAGAATGAGAGCGAAAAAGAGAGAGAGAGAGAGACACAGAGGGGGATAGAGGGAGAGAGTGAGAGAGGGAGACAGGGAGAGAGGGAGAGAGGGAGAGAGGGAGAGAGTGAGAGAGTGAGAGACTGACTGAGTGACTGACTGAGTGACTGACTGACTGACTGACTGACTGACTGACTGACTGACTGGGTGGGTGGGTGGGTGGGTGAGTGGGGTGAGTGGAGTGAGTGGAGTGACTGGAGTGAGTGGAGTGAGTGGAGTGAGTGGAGTGAGTGGAGTGAGTGGAGTGAGTGAAGTGAGTGGAGTGAGTGGAGTGAGTGGAGTGAGTGGAGTGAGTGGAGTGAGTGGAGTGAGTGGAGTGAGTGGAGTGAGTGGAGGGGGTGGAG